>WBNM01000553.1:6927-31170 GCA_013399055.1 Ramphastos sulfuratus | reverse complement strand
AACCAACTCTCTTTCCTGAAGTTCGCGAAAGTTTGTGTTTAACCTTTAAGCGGCAGTTTGTGCCGCAGGACTCTCGAGTTGTTTGAATTTCCAAAAATGTTTATAAAATTCATTGAAATTAATTTCATTAAATGTATATACATTCTGCAAAGATAGTTTTACCAACCGCATAGTAGAATCTGTGTGAGTTAATTGTAAATACGTTTGGGGAAATTTTCTTTGATTAATAAAAATATTTAATGTTTTTATATCAGCCTCATTACAATTCACTTATAACCCAGATTCAAACCCCCCCTCCACGACAGTAGGGGAATGAAAATGAATGAAGGGTTTGCCCACTATTAATGAAAAAAAACATGTATCAGATTCATCAACCAAAACTGACAGACTATGAATCTTTGGCAGAGTAAAATAGAGAGTGCTTTGCTCATGAATCTAATAACCTTTTCTCTACAGGTAAAGGTACTCTTTGCTTTTTCCTCAGCCATGTGTCAGATGAAATTTACAGTACCTGTGAGCTCATCTTCAATCACACTGTTCACAGGCAGAAGAAATCCCATGTTTTAATTAGTCTGTTTAATACAAACTCTACAGTCTTACCCAAACTGAGACAATGTTTATATATTACACAGACTACAGCCATTTTTTTCCTGATTTTCATGGTATTTCTGATAGCAGCTCCTCATGTCAAACAAAGGAAAAAGAGCATGTATTATCACCAGTTCTCAGTACTGTGTTGCTATGACTAGCTGTGTTCAGTTATGTACCTTTTCTGATTGTCTAAAATTAGCTGTCTTCAGCTTGCATTTACAATTGTTTGCCTCTGCAAGCTGTATGCTATCAAACTATGTTTATTTGGTACCTGAAGATAAATACTGATTTAAACTTTTCCTCAATAAAATAGGCTTTTTTTTTCTCTCTCTTTCTAGAGGTCTTCTGTTTATTTACATCTGTTGTAATTTTTACAGTTTTGTGGGTGCCCTTCCAATATAAACACATTTTTTGAACCACAGGCACAATAGCCTATGTTTTATATATAAAATGAGAATAAATTATCAAATACCTCTTGGCCTTTAAGTACAGCAGCACGGCATTACAGCACATCAGCACTGTTACTAATCCAGGATTCATATGCTCACTATTAGAATTTATGTTCATNCCCTGCCTATGGCAGGGGGTTGGAACTAGATGATCTTTGAGGTCCCTTCCAACTTAAACCATTCCATGATTCTATGTCACTGACAAAGATGTTAAACAGCACTGGACAAACAATGTGGTCTTGTTCACTGACCCTTCCTTGAACAGGAAGTTGAACTAGATAGTCTACTGATGTCCCTTCTAACCTCGACCAACCATTCAGCATCTGTGATTTAAATGTCTATACTTGAGCTACTTGTCTAAGATCCTATCACTGGAGATCTAGTCAATAATGTCAACAGAATTTAGTCAATAATTAATTTGATCAAATGTAGATAAATCACGTTACTTCATTAAATATATTGATTAACTCACTATTGAGTAAAGTTAACCTTCATGAACCTGACCAGCTGAAGGCATCCACATCATATAAACACAGTCATATGAGCTCCTGTCATTAGGTTCAAAATACTAAGTTTCCAAACACAACTTTTTCCACTCTTAACAACACAAAAAAACCAACAAAAGCACAAACTGAAAAACAAATCAAACCAAACAAACCAAACAAAAAAAAAAACCAAACCACCTCAACCACTAATTATCTGAAGTGTCAGAACCCTGAATGTACACACTTTGTTTGATCAGAAGAACTACAGCCAGATCTAGGAACATCTTTTTTTTTTTATGTTTTTACTTAGAGGAATAAGGGAGCTAAAGCTCTGCTATTAGCAATGCCTCTTACATTGCATGAAGGGTCACATGACAAGAAAAATCAGACCCAAGAGCAAGCTTCCCCCATTGTTGATTTCCTCAGCTATCAGTGACACCAGCTGGAAGCATCAGGGCTATGAGTACACCAGCAGGCTCTCTGCCCTGCCCACTCTTAAACCACCTGCAAACTGCTCTTCCCCTTCCCACTGGTTTAGGTATCTGGGTTAAAGGTTTGCTCTGATATGGCATAGCTGTGTAACCCTGGATGAGGTTTCTATAAAAAGAGATAAGCTGTGGGGAAATGCCTGTGAGAAGCTCCAGATGAGGCTTTTACTCATGTAGCCTCTAGCTAATATCTTGAGTGCAATGAAGCCTCTGTCCTGCTCTAGATACGCTGTGCTTTGGTTGCACCTTCCTGATACTGATCCTGCCTTACTGCCTTGACTTCTTTGCTTATCCTCCAATCTGCCTTGTGACCACAGATGTCACTGAACTTTGTTACTGTCACCAAATCTGCTCAGCTTGTTCAGTTCAGGTACTGTGGGACTGCGCGAGGTCACTGTCTTGCTGTCTCGCTCAGCTCCCTTGTTACAGAGCCCTGTCACATTGATTGCTGACAGCAACTGACAGCAAAGGATTCTGTAGCATCACCACTAATACAAATGGAAGCATAAATGATAAATGTATATTAGCACTGACTCAGACCTGGACATCTTGTTGATCTGTAACCATAGATCAAATCCTACCTCAACATTTATGCCTTCACAATGCTCTTTAATAGTACTATTGCTTCAAGATGCCATTCCTCCAAATTCCTCAATTTTATTTTTTTTCCCCTCTTGCAATAATATGCATAGACTAAAAAGATTTTGAATGCATTTGGCTTATATGAAACAAGAGAATCTCATGAGAGCCTTCACAATGCTGTTTAATAGTACTATTGCTTCAAGATGCCATTCCTCCAAATTCCTCAATTTTATTTTTTTTCCCCTCTTGCAATAATATGCATAGACTAAAAAGATTTTGAATGCATTTGGCTTATATGAAACAAGAGAATCTCATGAGGTTCAATAAGGCAAAGTGTAAGGTCCTGCACTTAGGCCAGGGTAATCTTCAATATCAATACAGCCTGGGAGATGATGAAATTGAGAGCAGCCCTGCAGAAAAGGACCTAGGGGTGCTGGTGGATGAGAAGCTGGTCATGAAAAACCAGCATCCATCACTTCAAGTGATAGTACCATGCTAGCTAGTCACCTTCCTAAAAGATTTTACTGACCATAATGGTCTTTACTCAGGAACAATGAAATTTGTCACCTACATTCCTAATAAGCTTTCTCTTTCTTTTTTAAGAGCTCGGTCAAGCAGGCTGAGCTCCTTATAGGATAAATCACTCCTTCAAAGTAGTGAAACATAGCAGCACCCTACCTGCAAGCAGAAGGCTGACATAGATTAGATTACTCATGAGGAGTTTATTACTTGCAAGACTAAGGCCTGGACTATTAGTTCCCTGAAAATTGTTGTAATTTAGGAAATGTAACATTCAGAGTTCTACATCTTTGACAATATCTGGAAATAACTGCTAACAAGAGCTAAAGTTTCTCACTTACCTAATCAGTTTAGAGGATGAAGCTCTGAAATCCTATATGCCACTAAGAAAGTAGATCTCCAGAGACAGAATGCAAGCACTCAAACCAGCATTTGGTTCTATTTCTGTTAGTTCTCAAGGCTGACTCATTTCAGTCATGTCCTCTCAGACAATACTACCTTTTAAAACTGAGAAACAAATTAATATACATGTGAACAGTTACTATATGATGCTGACGGATCCATGCCAACCTCTCTGAAATCAGTCATTTCCTGGAACAACTTAGAGGAAAATTACATTTACATTACCTATTTCATTAATTTAGAAACTTCTAAATTTAGAAACTTTCTTCTAAAAGACATAGAATCATAGAATCATAGAATGGTAAGGTTGGAAGGGACCTCAAAGATCATCTAGTTCCAACCCCCTGCCATAGGCAGGGACACCTCCCACTAGTACAGGTCACTCAAGGCCTCCTCCAACCTGGCCTTCAACACCTCCAGGGAGGGAGCAGCCACAACCTCCCTGGGCAACCTGTGCCAGTGTCTCACCACCCTCACTGCAAACAACTTCCTCCTAACATCCAGTCTAAATCTCCCCTCTGCCAGTTCAAACCCATTGCCCCTTGTCCTGTCATTGCAAGACCTTGTCAATAGTCCCTCCCCAGCCTTCCTGTAGCCCCCTTCAGATCCTGGAAGGCTACTCTAAGGTCTCCTGGAAGCCTTCTCTTCTCCAGGCTGCAGAGCCCCAACTCTCTCAGCCTGTCCTCATAGCAGAGCTGCTGCAGCCCTCTGAGCATCTTCGTGGCCTCCTCTGGACCCGCTCCAACAGTTCCATGTCCTTCCTGTGCTGGGGGCTCCAGAACTGCACACAGGACTCCAGGTGGGGTCTGAGGAGAGCAGAGCAAAGGGGCAGAATCCCCTCCCTTGCCCTGCTGCCCACACTGCTCTTGCTGCAGCCCAGCACACAGTTGCTGTCTGGGCTGCACTCACACTGCAGCCTCATCTTGAGCTTTTCATCACCCCAGACCCCCAGGGCCTGTTCCTCAGGGCTGCTCTCAGCCATTCCCCACCCAGCCTGGAGTTGTGCTTGGGATTGTGCCTACCCAGGTGCAGGACCTTACACTTGGCCTTGTTGAATTTCATGAGGTAGGCCTGAGCCCACCTCTCTAGCCTGTCCAGACCCCTCTGGATGGATCCCTGCCCTCTAGCAAGTTGACTATGCCACAGAGCTTGGTGCCATCTGCAAACTTGCTGAGGGTGCACTGATTCCTTTGTCCATGTCACTGACAAAGACGTCAAACAGCACTGGTGCCAGCACTGACCGCTGAGGGACACCACTTGGCACTGGTCTCCAGGTGGACATTGTGCCCTTGATCACCACTCTCTGTGTGCCACCATCCAGCCAATTCCTTATCCAGCAGTGCTCCATCCAGTCCATGTTTTCCAGTTTGGTGACCAGGATGTCATGTGTGATAGAGTCGAATACCTTACTCAGGTCCAGGTAGATAACATCAGTTGCCCTTCCCTTGTCCACTGTTGCTGTGGCTTTCAAAATTTGCTTCATTTTTCTCTCAGATAGACATGAGAAATACATTTTTTTAAAAGCTTGAAGAGTTTCAGCTGTATGACAACAGTGAGACACATTCTTTAGGTAGTGATGCCTTTGAGTGCCTTGCTCTTTTGTCACAGTTCTGATGAGTAACAGAGTTTATCTTAGTGTTTTATAACTAACCTTTTCCTGCTTAAAAGCTTTAAAGTCTCCAAAAGGGACTTAGATAAGCAGAATTCCTGATTAATAAGAGCAAAACACATGACACTTGAGGTGGCAGAAATCTAATCCACTATCACTTTTAATTAGGTAATACTATCCTATTTATTTTTACTAATATGTCTGTGGAAGTTATACCACTTTTAGTCACACAAGAAATCTCCAAAATCAACCATATTACACTCTCAAATATCTTGCCAAACGAAAATTCTCCATGGCTCCTTCCCTTATCTCAGCTTCCAATTACTTCCACAGGCTTGATAGGTCTGTGCTGGCAGATAGCCTGTCACAGGAGTAGGTGCCCTGGGACTCCTGCACTGTGAAGTTCATTATCTTCGCACGGAACAATGAGTGGAAAAGAAAGTACTTGCTCTGCACCTTCTCTTTCCTTCATAGAATCACAGAATGGTAAGGTTGGAAGGAGACCTCAAGGATCATCTAGTTCCAACCCCCTGCCATAGGCAGGGACACCTCCCACTAGCACAGGTCACTCAAGGCCTCATCCAACCTCACCTTGAACACCTCCAGGGAGGGAGCAGCCACAACCTCCCTGGCCAACCTGTGCCAGTGTCTCACCACCCTCACTGTAAAGAACTTCCTCCTAACATATAGTCTAAATCTTCCCTCTGCCAGTTTAAACCCATTGCCCCTTGTCCTGTCAGTGCAAGACCTTATAAATAGTCCCTCCCCAGGGACATATCTTACGCATCTTCCTTACACATCTCACAACAACCTAAATCTCCCTAGTTTAGAAGATGTTGGTGCCATGACTTTTACACCTGTAACAAAGACTGAAGGCCACTGTAAGAGTTAAGGACAGTGTTTTCCTGACAGGCACTCTCCATGTAGTGCTTACAGACTGATATTTCCATCTTTTAGTAGCTTATTATGGGAAGGAGTTCTAAAAACTGGATAGTGTGAAGAAAGACTCTCCTCAAGAATTGATTGTAGGAATTTTGTAGCCTATAAACTCCATGGACCCCAGGGAAAAAGCCTGATTGATTGATCCATTTGTGACTGATCACTGAAATCCATTCCTGTGCTTGACAATCTACATGTCTTTCTATCTTTATCTTTGTAGGTCATGCATAATTCAAACGTATGCTGCTTGCACTTTCCTCACTTGAATTGCATTAGAGTGCTCATTTGGGGTCTGAATCAAAGCCTGATAAAAATGGACCTCAGGTATTCTTTCCTTCTACACACTGCAAGGTCTTCTTTGATTTTATTCTGTTCATACATAGATAAAGCCTTCAGCATTAGGAATCCAAGCATTTAATAGATCAGCCTCTTGGCCTTTTTGACTGAACAATTTCACCAAAATTGAAAAGACCCAGCGTAAGGTAAGGCAACAATTTATAGTCTTCACTAGAAACTCAATGGCTTACAATGAATCATCTGCTATGAATCTTTGCCTTGCAATGCATTTACCCCATCAAATACAAGAGTCTGCAATATATTCTAACCATCATAAAATCCAACCTTTAAAAGACAATATGCAAAAATACATACCAGCTGCAAATACATAAGGCAATGACAGATAGGATGAATCTATGGATTTCAGTCTCTGTATACATCAATGATTTCTTATGTTTCTAAGAATAGATAGCATAGAGACTGAAGCTCCAAGCTAAATGAGGAAACAGATAATTTATGAGTCCCTTTTAAATCCTTCATAGAAATAATTCCACCTACTGTATTCTACCATGCTGACTACTTACAAGGTCTTGCACTGACAGGACAAGGGGCAATGGGTTGAAACTGGCAGAGGGGAGATTGAAACTGGATGTTAGGAGGAAGTTGTTTGCAGTGAGGGTGGTGAGACACTGGCACAGGTTGCCCAGGGAGGTTGTGAAGCTCAGAAACTCCACAATCTCCCTGAAGGTGTTCAAGGCCAGGTTGGAGAAGGCTTTGAATGACCTGTACTAGTGGAAGGTGTCCCTGCCTATGGCAGGGGGTTGGAACTAAATGATCTTTGAGGTCCCTACCAACCTTACCAATCTATGATTCTATGATTCATGTTTGGTACCTCAGGGAGACCAAAAGAACATAACTGCAAGGAAATGCACTGATGTTAGCAACTGCTCTTATTACTTTTTATTACATTAACTTGCAAATAATCATCTTTCTGTCAGCACCTTCTTCTTTCCACTTGTCTAGTTTTATCTCACTTCATGTATTAAAAGTGGACCTTACTTTTTGGTAATTAAATAAAGTGAGCTGTTCACACATTTAACTTTACTATCAAGCGGAAAACAGGCAGTAAGCATAACTACTTTGGAATGGCTGAAAATAAAAGGTGGAGAGAATAGAATGATACTCTAGCAGAAGTAGTGCTCTGAACACAAAACTCAAGATGTAGCTCTTCTGAGACAGATTCAGTGCAACAGACTTGAAGTCAAGTGCAGAGAAAAAAGTGACGCCGAGGAAACAGCGGATGAGATCTGTCATCAGAAATGAGCATTTTTCTCTGAACAGAAACCATACATGAAAGGTATACTCAAAAATGTGTAAGGACTTAGAAGGCATACCAGGAAAACGACTAGTTTCTAACTAGTCCCTGACCCTACTCCATCAACAACTCCATATTTTGTACTTAGAAACTCCAAAGTATGACCTGCTGCTGCCAGTCTAGTGGCATTCCTTTTCCACCAAAGGAGTTGCATAAATAAGATTCTAAAGCAGAAGAAACTGATGTATCATTGCAAGGACACTTGTTGTCTCCTGTTTTCTATCACAGGCTTACAAAGTTCAGTGCTGAAAGGAATTAAATGTTTTTCAATGCATTTTTTGAATGATTCCTCACAGACAATGAAACCACTTTTTAAACAATTTATGTTAAGTAATAGAAAACTAATTTTAAAGGATATTAATGCCCTAGGCACAGAATTAATTCAAGTCATAAGGACAGAACTAATCAATTAGAATAAAGCAAACTGAAGGAAAAAGCCATCCAAGTGCTGCCACCACTATCCTAGCTTCAGAATTCAGAAAGATTAGTGTACATTTTCCTAGGATATAATTTCTGAAAATTATATCCTGCATGCTGATCAAGACCCAAACATTTCAACCTGATTTCTGTTATAATTATAACAGAGCCATAATTATTTGCTACTGATGATGAATAGCATATAGAAAAAGTGGAATTTAAAATACCTGCTCTAATAGAATTTCTCTCTAGGGAATACATCAAGTCTGATGTCATATGCCTGGATTTAAAAAAGCAAATGACTATTTATTTCTTTTTTAATAGAAAGTTCAGATAAAAAAATACAGACTATGTGCTTGTAGAAAATCATTAATTATATATGGATAAGTAAGCTCAGATCAAAAAATACAGACTATGTGGTTGTGGAAAATTATTAATTATATATGGGTAAGTAAGCTCAAATCAAAAAATACAGACTATGTGCTTGTAGAAAATTATTAATTATACATGGATAAGTAAGCTCAGATCAAAAAATACAGACTATGTGCTTGTAGAAAATTATTAATTATATATGAATAAGTAAGCTCAGATCAAAAAATACAGACTATGTGCTTGTGGAAAATTATTAATTATAATTATATATGGATAAGTCATCCAAACAAAACATAATTTGAGCATGAAATTCCTGCCAGAATATAGGGATTACTGTTTTCATGTACATGAAGATTCAGAAAATAAATTATTACTGAATATATTTTTATCTGAGCATCCTTCATAGGCTTGTAAATTGCAAGGTGTAAGGCCTCATGTTTTACACTATGCACTTAGCATTTCAAGATGCAACCATACAAGTTCTGCAACTGGAAAAACCATACAAGTTCTGCAACTGCAAAAAAACAGTTACTAAGGACCTTAACCCTGCATTTCTTTCTCTCCCACTGACTTGGAACAAAAATAGACACTTGAAATTTGAAAATCTTTAACATAAAAGATTACATGAGAAAGAAGCCTCACAGTTAATAAAAGGAAATAGCACAGGTTCAAACATAAACAAGTCTTTCAGCATGTATGGAGAGGAGGCTGATTCAGGAGGTGGAGAAGTGGAAAGTGGTGTTCAGCTGAAATAATTTGATTATAATATGCCAGACATACAGATCAGGTGCAGAATTCAACTCCTGAAACATTGTGTGGAATTTTAGCTTGGATTCTGTCCTACCACTTCTCTTCCTTCAAAACTGTATCTGTAGCATCTACTGTGAACCTTGTCAATGTCACTTGGAGAAGTCAATATACAGCTGCCATGGACAAGATCTGCTAGGACATATGTAGTAAGGTAGAGATACTGCAGTAATTGGAAATCTGTACTTTATACCCTAGGCTACAAGCATCATACCACTGTATAGTGACAGCCACTTTATAGTTAGTGTTCCATGGAGAGGGCTGATAATCTTTTCCTCTGGTATCCATCACTTTCAAAAACATCTGTAAGTTAGTAACTGTGTCTACAGCAAAGGGCTTCACTGCATCCTGCCAACATGGTGCTGTAAGACACAGTGCAGGTGTGTTCTGTGCCCTTGACTATGATATGAGAATGAGAGGAAGCGCAGAGCAAAAGGCACGTTTCAACATTTGCAACATCCTGGGCTGTACTAGCTAAGAGCATAGCTCAGCNACTGTACTCCAGGTGGGGTCTGATGAGGGCAAAGGGGGAGAATCCCCTCCCTCTCCCTGCTGGCCACACAGATCATGAAGGGCAAATTATTCCCCTGTACACACAGTACTGCTGGGAAAATTCTGTGCCCTGTTCTGGGCTCTCCGGTGCTAGAGAGACACAAAAATACTGGAGCGAAGCCTGCAAAGGGTCGTGACAATAATTATCACGACAATAAGTATCACTCAAACAAAAAGTTGAGAGCTCAAAGTAGAGAAAAGGAGCCTGAAGAAAAGGCAGCTCAGGGAGGTCTTTTCAATGTGTGTAAACGCCTAATGGGAGAGTGAAAAGATAAAGACAGGGTCTTCTCAGTGGTACGCAACAAATGGACTAAAGTTCTAATGACCATAAATTAAAATACAAGGCATTAAATTTAAGCATGACTAGCCCTGAGAAACCTGCTCAAATTTACCCTGCGCTGGGCACAGAGTGGGTCTAGTTAGCAGATTCTGTGATTTGTAGTGGAAGGAGCTTCACTCTGCCCAATACAGATACTAAAGGCAGATACACCAAATGTACCTTCATTTCATCCTGGAAAGATAATCAGGACTAAATTCAAATGTGCCCAAGGAAATAACCAGGCAAAGTGCATCATGCCTCAGACTAGCACTTGGAAAAAGTCGATTCATCATATAGGCTTGTGTAAAACTGAGTTGTTCTTGATTCCAGTTACCAATAGCATATAGAAGAAAGGAGGGAGGGAAGACCACGAATTGCACTGAGGCCTACAATTATGACTGTAGTTAATTATACCACATTAAGGATTCTAACAAAAGTTCCTTTGGTTACACTGTGAATTAGACCTCCTGAAAAAGACTGATTTGTCATTTGAAGGATGACATAATCCTCACAGGTTTAGAAAAAAAAAAAAAAGTAGCACGGCTGAAATATTTAAAAGGATGTCAAATCGAATAAGAGATTGTGTTTTATCATAGAATGATGGAATGGTAAGGTTGGAAGGGACCTCAAGGATCATCTAGTTCCAAGCACCTACCATAGGCAGGGACACCTCCCACTAGTACAGGTCACTCAAGGCCTCATCCAGCCTGGCCTTGAACACCTCCAGGGAGGTTGGAACCAGATGATCTTCAAAGGATGAATGGGAATCATGCATCAAGAGCAGCGTGGCCACCACGGTAAGGGAGGTGATTCTCCCCCTTTACTCTGCTCTCGTCAGACCCCATCTGGTGTCCTGTGTGCAGTTCTGGAGCCCCCAGCACAGGAAGGACATGGAACTGTTGGAGCGGGTCCAGAGGAGGGCCACAAAGATGATCAGAGGGCTGTAGCAGATCTCCTATGAGGACAGGCTGAGAGAGTTGGGGCTCTGCAGCCTGGAGAAGAGAAGGCTTCCAGGAGACCTTAGAGTAGTCTTCCAGTATCTGAAGGGGGCTACAGGAAGGCTGTGGAGGGACTATTGACAAGGTCTTGTAAGGACAGGACAAGGGGCAATGGGTTTAAAGTGGCAGAAGGGAGATTTAGACTGGAAGTTAGGAGGAAGTTGTTTCCAGTGAGGGTGATGAGACACTGGCACAGGTTGCCCAGGGCGGTTGTGGCTGCTCCCTCCCTGGAGGTGTTCAAGGCCAGGTTGGACGAGGCCTTGTTGTGACCTGTGCTAGTGGGAGGTGTCCCTGCCTATGGTAGGTGGTTGGAACTAGATGATCCTTGAGGTCTCCTTCCAACCTTACCATTCTATGATTCTATGAATGGTGAGGAATAAGACCAGGTGTATCTAACAGCCTTTCCAGACACCAAAGGACTCTAAATGTACATAAACAGTTGCTAACTAATATCTTGAACACAGCAGCTATAAAAAAAAGTGTCCACATTCAGAACTATATACGGAATTTCCTCTTATATAAAAGAGAAGATACAACAGTTAAGATCAATTACAAAAGCGACACCACAAAAAATTCAAAGATTCATATTGACAACTAGTGATGAGGATCAGAGTTACACTGTTGTCTTCAATGTGTGGTTGTACTTGCAAACCTGTGTAATGATATGATTTTACAACAAAGCAAACAAAAAAATATCACAGTAATATACTCCTCACAGATAGGTCAGCCAAGTTATCAGAAATATCAAAAATATTTTTGAAAGATTATAAACACACCTGCAGGGTTTAGCTCAGTTACTCAGGCAATAAAATAAAATAAAATAAAATAAAATAAAATAAAATAAAATAAAACGAAAAGAGAAGAAAAGAAAAGAAAAGAAAATAAAAGAAAAGAAAAGAAAAGAAAAGAAAAGAAAAGAAAAGAAAAGAAAAGAAAAAGAAAAAAAAGAAAATGAAATGGAATAAAATAAAACTAAAATAAAATAAAAGGTTAAAAAAAATAAATTAAATTAAAATAAAATAAAATAAAATGAAGTAAAATAAATTAACATAATACTAAAATAAAATGAAGTAAAATAAAATAAAAAAAATATAAAATACAACAACATGAAGTAAAATTAAATTAAATAAAAATAAAATTAAATTAAAATAAATAAAAGAAAATGCTCATTCATTAAAATAATATTTTTAAGGATTTCCTATGCTCAAGTTCTAGCCCCTGTACAAGACAACTGGACAGTTTCCAATGTGAAGGCTGTTAGTTAAGAAAGGAAATAACACTGAAAACCTCACACGCTGAGCTTGCTAACCTAGAAATACTAAAAACAGAAGACCACCATATGGTCTTTCAAGTCCTGTCCTTAGAAGCCTAGGTTACCTCACTATCTGAGTAATTTCATTAACCTCCAAAACACAGATGGTAAATACACCTCATCATTCTTTTCAGTGGACATTCTGCTGTGATACAGCCTAATGGTTTTTAAGTTTTATTTTCATGATTTAAAATAATATGTTTTTCTTTTTCTCCCTTGACTTAACAGCATTTTGTACAAAATTCAGTCAGAATAGTTTAGAGGCAGCTAATCCCTCTCTTCAGCACAAGTCCACTGCCTTCTGCTTCAGATGCTGATAGACAGCAGCTCAAACAGCTTATGGCCACAAATCTAATTTCCTTTCCACAACTATATAATGGCTTAGATTCCACTCAATCTCCATCCTTGCTCTTAGTAATAATGGAGAAATCAATTTAACACTTAAATAATATTAAATCTAAAACCAGGTTTGGTTCTGGCCCACAGAACCATATGGATTTCAGAAATATGAAAAATAATTATTCATAAATTCATAGGATGATTTAGGTTTGAAGGGATATTGAAAATCATCTAGTTCAAATTCCCTTGCCATGGGCAGAGACACCTTCCACTAGACCAGGCTGCTCAGGGCCTCATCCAGACTGACCTTGAACACCACCAAGAGGGAGCATCCATGACCACCCTGGGAATCCTGCTCCAGTGCCTCACCACTCTTACTGTAAAGAATTTCTTTGTAATATCCAGTCTAAATCTACCCTCCCCAGGCTTAAAGCCATTGCCCCTTGTCCTAATGCTGCACAAATTCTTTCCATCACTCAGGGAGAAGGACAATTGTATAGCACAAAGACAGAAATCAGAAAAAGTGCATCATCTTACTCATGTCTCCTATTCTTTGCATCTTAAGGTTTCATTAATTATTTTTATTGCTGGCAACACTTCTTGTAAGTAGTTACAATTAATTGCAAAATGCCTTTGATTACACTTGTGTAATCTCATTCAGTTAAAAAACCACTCCACGGATGCAGCAAGTGATTTTCAGACCTCTTTTGTGCAAAATGTTGGCCTCTCTTCACTAACATACTGTCATGGTGTGGTGAAAACTAACCTTTTGATCAGCAGAAACAGGACACGAAATTTTAAAGGATTCCAATAATTGGAACTTATTATCTGCTCTAACAGCATGAAGAGCTTTTTATTCTGCAGGAAATAAGATTGCAAAATGCATGCAAACATTTATAGCATTTTATTAAATACTCATATATCCAATGAAAAATATTCTGTTTCCATATATATAAAATCCTCAAAGATACTTGAAAAAATACTGTTACAGCACTGTTCATGGAAAAGACAGAAATAAAACTAAAAAGAAGTTACTTGGAAGCTTCCCCCTACAGTGAATCTTTCAGAAAACTAAACTTAACATGTGTCTACACATGTTGTTAATTGATCTTGTAGTAAGTAATGTCTTACTAAGTTACCTCAAATGGGCATCAAAACCCAAATAAATTAATTGAGGCATTTATAATCTACCAGATTTTGTCTGCTTACTAGCAAAATCTAGATGTGGGTCAAAAATGCTTTAGATTCATTGGATGTTAGATGGAGATTAACTGTCACACCTATATTTAAGCTCTATAAATTAAGCATTATTTGTTTCTCAATAAAACAAGAACAAAATTGTATTTTTTCTGTAATGTAAAAGAAAAAAAAGCAAAGATGCTGAGATAAAGATATCTCAACAGAATAGCAGAATGGCTTAGCTTGGAACGGACTTTAGAGATTACCTACTCCAACCTCCTCACCATGGGCAGGGATGCCTCTCCACTAGACTCGTCTGCTCAAGGCCTCTTCCAACCTAGACTTGAACTCCCCCAAGGAGGAGGCACCCACAAGTTCTCTGGGCAACCTGTTTCAGAGTTTCACCAGCCTTGTACTGAAGAACTGCTTCCTAAGATCCAGTCCAAACTTAACTATCTCTCAGTAGGTCATTAGAAAGCTTCAAACTCAGATGCAATTAATATCAGCTTAGCTTTCAGAAGACTTTTAATAATGGGACACCAACCAAGTTTCTAATGAAATAATGGAGAAGAAAATCACCTGGCTCAAGACCAGGTCAGTAATTTTCCTGACTTACCTGTTTTAGATTTGTGACTCCAGCTTGACCCTCACTAATACACTAATCTATAAACTGTCTGATTTCCTAATGGCACAGGAAAAAGTAAACCATGCAACAGTCTAACATTGAAAGCTGTGTGNTCATGTTGAGCTTCTTGTCCTCCAAACAAAACCACTACAGGACATCTGTTAATTAGCTGATCTGGATGCATTATCTTACTCTTGGCTTCACCTTGTCTGTTCCAATTCAAAGAGTGCAAACTTGAGCAGTCTTGGAGGAGACTTTGGAGATAAGAACTTGACTGTAGAATCCCAGTAACTGCCCTGAGGTGAGGAAGGGAGTCCTGGATTCAAATATCTATTTGCTGATCTGTACTTGGAGAACAAATAAACTCAACAAACCTCCACAATATTGTATTTGAACATGAAAGCATTCCAGGATACTATGAGCAGGCTGTTTTCTTATTAATAGTAGTAGTAGTAGTAGTTGTTGGTTTTGTTATTAAAAGTAGCTGTGGCTGATATTCTTTGTGCCAAACAGCAGTGCCTCTGGGTAAACTATCCTCAAAGGCCTCTAGAGAATCATTAGGTCAAATCAGATTTTTCAAGAACATAGCTTCAGCTGAAGCATCAGGTGAATTCAGGCACAAATAATTTTTTTTAATCTTTATCTGTGTTGAATTTTGACTAAATGATCCATCAAAGGGTCATTCTGTATTAGCCCCTACATTCTATATTTGCACAATAGGTGTTTATAGAAAAAAACAGAAGCAGCAAATCTTTTTGCTATTAAAAATGTTTCCATTTTAATGCTGTTTCTATTGTGCATATTAAATTAGTTAAACAGAAGGATCAGGATACCTTATTTGGAGTTAAATTAATTTGTTCCTGACAATCAAGAAATACAGTGAAGTTTTTATTATGTAACGTGCACTTTGTTTTTTTCAATGCCATATTTTATCTTTCAAAATAATAATTAGTAGTAGTTTTAACATTTTCTCAGATATAAAGACTTAGCATTTAATGGATACCATTTCCATAAATTTTAGTGAATACATTGTGTTAGTCTATTATGTTCTGTATTATTTAGCTACTGTTATTAAACAATAATAGCATTCACTTTCTTACAATTAAAAATTTAAAAGGAGCTTTAAATATAAAGGGAGAGGAAAGAGGCACAGAAGATAAATTATGCACCTGAAAGGAGTGGTTGTTTTTCTCTTAGTCTCTTAAGTGCAAATTCTTCTTTGATGTGTTCCCCAGGCATCATTTGTTTCCAAAACAACTCATCATAGAATTATAGAATGGTTTGGGTTGGATGGAACCTCCAAAGATCATCTAGACCAATGGCCCTGCAGTCAGAAGGGACATCTCCACTAGATCAGGTTGCTCATAGCCTTGTTGAGCTTCACCTTGAATATATCCAAGGATGGGGTGTCAACTACCTCCCTGGGCAACCTATTCCAGTGTTCCACCACGCTCTTCACCATGAGGGTAGTGGAACACTGGAACAAATTGCCTGGTCAGTTGGTCAGGGCCCCATCCTTGGAGATATTCAAAGTGAGGCTCAACAGGGCTCTGGGCAACCTGATCTAGTTGAGGATGCCCCTGCTTACTGCAGAGGGGGCTGGACTAGATGACCTTAGGTAGTCCCTTCCAACCCAGACCATTCTACAAGTCTATGATTCTCCTACATTCTCCTTTCTGTAGCCCCCAAAATTTATTTCACACATGGAACATTCTTTGCTTCTAAGTACCTTCTGAGATAATTTTATAGCTATCAGTAGAGCTGTAGATCTGTAGTTCCCTTGGCAGTTCTATTAGATTAAATCCATTAGCACACTCATACATACATAACATCCTCAGCTTTTTCTGTTCATGATTCCATTAAGATGTTGTTCTTCCTTGTTGCCCACACAACTTCTACAAATTTGGATGTCTTAGGTTTCCTTACCTTAGTTTTTTATATTTTCTTTTTCATTTTACTACATTAATGCATCACAGGTTATATATTCCTGGTCCTGCTGCCTCAACATACTTAATTACATTATACTCAACCATGTCTGCTCCTGCTCAATAGTCTGAACAGCTTCACTGAGTTCTAAATGCATGAAATGGTCGTTGCTGCACACTTCAATTCTGGCTTCTGCAGTTGCAATCTTGTGCTTTGTTACTAAAAATAGAGCTACCTGAGCTGGAAAGCTAATTACAGAGATGGTAAACAGTGCTCCTCCCCATTGAGCAAATGGCAGAATAAAGAGGCTGCTAATGCACTAGGGCACACGTGATCCTGTGAGTCTCTGAAATCTATCAAGTGTCATTTCTTTAATCATATGTGGCTGCTTCCTTCATGGATAAATTACTATTTAAGTAAATAACTGGTTGACTGTTGGATCAACAAACCAGGCAGGGGGAAAGAACAATCAGCCTCTTTGGGGAAAAAGCATTACACCCTAATTCTCAGCTTGCCCAAATCAGAATAATTTCACTGAAGTAGACAGCACACTGTTGATTGAGACTGCGTAGGTCTAGCTCTCTTATTTCCTGCAGAAGAGAGAATATTGGAGGACTAACAGTTTGAAGCAGCTTAAAAACTTTTTAAAAAGTTATTTCTATCACAAGCAAGCAAGAACAAACAACTGCCACTGTAAGAATGCACCTTTTCCCCCTTAAAAGGGCTCTCAGCCACGTATGCAGTACAGCAGCATGGTGCCTGGAAAGCATTACTCCAATGTAGAAGTCCCCGCAGAGTTTCACACTCCTCTCTATTTGTCAGTGAAACTCTGCTCACCCTGCTCCTTGGGACTGATTTTGAAGCTTATATTGAGCCTAGTATAAGCTTTGTTAGCAAGAAGGTTTCAGACAGCAATTGGTCAATAAAACTCAACCCATTTGCAGCCATTGCTGGGGCAACAATATATGGATAATATGTAAGTGACCATTAAAATTATTGTGATAGAACTGCAGTCCCAAAGTAAGACTGTAAAATATGAGTTGTGTTTGTTCATTCAAAACACTTTCTGAGGCCAAGAAGGAATATGGCCTTCTGGAATTACTTTTTTTTTCCCCTTCAAATGCAGAATTTAGGAATAAGATAATTAGGTAGAAAACCAGTAGACACACATATTTTAGAAAGCATTTTGATTTCTTCCTCCTAAGCTCCCCAAATATTAAAAAGACAAGTAAATGAATCCTCCAAGACTGTAAACATAGAATCATAGAATCACAGAATGGTAAGGTTGGAAGGGACCTCAAAGATCATCTAGTTCCAACCCCCTGCCACAGGCAGGGACGCCTCCCACTAGTACAGGTCACTCAAGGCCTCCTCCAACCTGGCATGTTAGAAAAGTTTGGTGGAAGACAAGAGCATGCTACTGTCCATAAACTATTTGCTCATCATCATGTTTCTGTCCTGAAATGGTGTATACTATATATAGTGCATAGAGGGACAGCAACTACCTAAGGTTAAATCCAGTCTTTGCACAGCTCACTTGGGAGAGGAAAGGATGAGCTGCCCTCTCTTCTGTCTCACATCTTCATGCAAGCCTATCAAACTACCCTCTGTTGTCAAGCAAAAGCAGTTTGCCAAATTTTTCATTAATAGAATATTGTATGGGATGCAAAACTGTAGAAACAGATGGAAATATATAGCACATGGAAGAAGGTTATGAGGAAAAAAACAGAGGCAAAAGAAAGGCGTGAGGAAGTCGATGTGAAGAAAACCAGTGTCTTTCAAGCACTCCATGTTCCAAAGAGTAGAAACAGAGAATCTTCTGGCAATAGTTGTATTAGGACAAAAGACAGAATACCATCCTTCTCATCTTAAACAGAAGAAATATGGGGAGTACAAATCTGCACACCATAAGGCAGTCCCACACCACCATGCCTAAGTGAACTCTGAAGAAGTCCAATTCTTCACCAGGACTTGCCTAGTTCTCATTTTAGCATCGCGCTTCACCAAAACTGACACATTTTGTTTCCATGGTATTCTGTGTAGGTATAGTGGAGAGTGGAACGTCCCTGGAGAAAGGCATATGGATTTTCCACATTTAAAATCTAAATAAGTATCTGAGAGGGGGGGATGGGGGCTGGAGGCAGGGGGTGAGATATTAATGAAGCAATTTGTGTGTGTGTGTGATGGAATTCACTGCACGAGCAACATTAAATCCTAGCTTTCAATCACTGATCAATCCTCCTGTGTTTTCACAGCTTTGTTTCTGTCCTAAATCACCACAAAGACAGTAAACAACATATTCATAAATTAGTCCTTTAAATTAAAAATTCATAAATTAAAAAAATTCATAAATTAAAAATTCAGAATTTGTCCTTGCTGTGGCAGGACAAATACCTCTCAAATGGTAGGACAATACCTCTCAAATGACAATGTATTTCAGAAAACAATTCATACCCCAATTAAAAAAAAATTTAAAAGACATATGTAAAGAACAGAAGCATTATTTTCCCTCCACTTATTTCTCCCAAGATTAGTTCTTTCCTTAAAGGAGAGATGTAGGAACCTTTAACCCTTGGAGGCACTTACAATTTATTCATTCAGATTTCAAAGACACAACCCTGACAGCCATTTTCCTCCCATGATGGACTGAAAGAACAGATGTTTGCTGTATCATAGTGGCACCAATTTCCAAAGAGTTCAGAACCATAATTAACTATCTACTTACACCTCAAAAACCTAGCAACCATCTGTATTGGACTTCCTTAATCTTCAGAAATTCCACTGAAAGTACTTTTTGACTGCTGACCAAGTTCCACACAACACAGACATCTCACTTTAAAAGCCCTCTGATGATGAAACATTCTTTTTTTTTTCTCAACAATTCAATAGCTAAAAAACAGGTACAGCCAGGTCTCCCCAGCACAGGAAGCCTGCAAGCGAGAACACAGGGTAAGAGCAGACACCATCAACTTACCTCAGCTATGTGTGGCATGGGGTTAAATCCACAGAGATTGCACACAACCTTCTTGCACTCTGTGCAGGTATTAAAGTTGGGGGGATCAGTAGAACCAATATTTAGTCCAGTTTTACAAAGAGGACAGGACACTTCAGGCTGGCTTGCTTTCTCCGGTTCCAGTGTCTCAGCAGGTTTCTTAGCTTCAGCAGCCTGAGGCTTGCTATCTTTAGTCAAAGCAGGTTTCTTTTCTAAATCAGATCCTTTAGTTGTTAAACCACTATCTGGTTTTGATGGTTCTGATTTTTCAGTTGTAACAGGCTTGGCTTCTTTTTTTACAGAGACAGCTTTTGGAAGAGGCTGGCCCAGACCAGCCTCTTTGGGGGCTGCCTGAAAGGCTAGAGGCTGTGGTGGAGGCTGGGGCTGCTTTGCTGCAGGACTAGGTGTAGCAGGGGCTAGTGTCTGAGACCCTGGCTGACCTGCTGTGGAAATTAAATTTGAGGCTTGGCTGAAGATTGAAGCTCCAAATCCAAAGAGTTTCCCAGTAACCGTTTCTTGTGGCGTTGTAGGCTGAGGCTTAGGGGCATCAGTGATGCCTCCCAGATTAAGGCTGAAACGCCTTGATTGCTCGGGAGCCTTCTGAGGAGGCTGAGGTTGAGGTGCTGGCTGTGCTGGTGCTGGCCTGGGACCTGGCCCTGCTTGTGGGCCCTTGGGAGCTGGTTTGGTATCAGGCTTTGGGGCCGGTTTTGTTTGTGACTTCTTAGGATCATCTTTTGTTGGTGTTGGCTCAACAGGCTTTTGAGTTTTAGCATCTGGTCTAGCCCCAGACTGGGATGGGAGCTTGGGATCTGACTTCTGTCGAGCCACTTGTGGAAGGGGTTTGGAATCTGGCTTATCCTCAGCTGGATGCGTGTCCTGTGATGGCTTGGCTAGATCTGGCTTTGGGGAATCTGCCACTTTCTGTTGAGTTGGTGGAGGTCTGGGACCTGATGAATCCTGTTTCAGCTCTGGTGCTGCAGAGGTAGGCACAGTGTCCGCTGCAGGCTTCTGTGTACTAAGTTGTTTTCGCTTATCTTCAGCCTGTGCTGTCTTAGCCTCTTCAGGCTTTGGAGCAGGATCTGCTTGCTGTGAGGTCTCATCAGGCTCAGCACGAGGTTGCTTTGATTTCACAGGAGGAGACCCAGGCAAGGAGGGCTGCTTTTTTTGCGGCAGGGGTTTTTTTGATTCTGCTAGCTGTGAAGGATCAGGTTTTGGAGAAGCATCTTTCTTTTGAACTGGTTGTGGCTGGGGAGAATGTTTAGCTGTTGAAGGTGGAATGGGTGTCTTCTGTTTGGGTAGAGATGGCTGTGGTCCAGGACCCTGACCTGGTGCTAGGTCACCACCTAACGCTCTTTGCATTTGGCAGTTTAAACAGAGCCATTCCTTAATCTGCAGGGGGAAAAAATAGTGATTTTTAAAAATGTCATAAAGTTAATAAAATCATCATAATTATAGGCTGTTGTGACATAAGGCTCGAATCAACATTTAGACTTTCATGTAAAAAAGGGAGAAATATTGTTACTGACATTGCTTTGTGGATCATAGAATCATAGAATGGTAAGGTTGGAAGGGACCTCAAAGATCATCTAGTTCCAACCCCCTGCCATAGGCAGGGACACCTCCCACTAGTACAGGTCACTCAACATGTTCAATTGATGTCTTCGCGCTTCTCTACATTCTTGTGACTCAAGCTATAGCTTCACATTCATAGATTCATAGAGTGATTTGGGTTGGAAGGGACCTTAAAGTTCATTTAGTTCCAACTAGGCTCATCCAACCTGCCCTTGAACACCTCCAGGGAGGGGGCATCCACAGCCTCCCTGAGCAATCTGTTCCAGTATCTCACCATCCTTATTATAAAGAATTCCGCTTATACACAGCTAAATATTAGAGAATAAAAACCCCAACAGAATGAAAAAATGCATTGGAATTTCTTGAGACTCAGCAGTGATTCATATACAGCAATGAGCTAAAACAGCTTGACACATTAAGTCTTCAGACAGAAAACAATAATCAAAATTAAAACATGGTAAATGCACAATTACCTTTAAGTATACATCTACCAAGATCTTCATACAGCTTAGAGTTCTGGTACATTACAGGGCACATGCATTTTCAGTATTCACATATCCAATTACTTCAGTACAGAGGTGTGTTGATGGGAACCATATATTGCACAGATTCACACTTTACCACCAGTTTGAAGGCAAGTCTTCATTTGGAATCGAGGTGGAGGTTTGCCTGTGCCTTGCTGGTATTTTAAGAGTCATAATTAGGTTTCCCAAAATTTCTGTTACTGAAAGAAGCTCCCAGGGTAATTATTATACAGCTCTATACAGTGGACTCCTCTTTTCAACATGGAGAAGTAAGACAAATAATATATTTATGCATTGCTTATCATTTTTGATGCTTTGTGCATTTCTCATCATTTTTGATACCTCACAAACTTTATGTTTTCTCTTTCCCAAGAAGCATTACATGAGAGAGAAACAGCATTGTCTTACAAGACAGAAACCCCCAATATTCCTATGGTTTTGTCCCTGTCCCTGCTTCTGTAAAGCCTCACAATCTGAGGAAAGATCAAATAGACTAAAGCAACATGTGGTCAGGGAGAATCATGTGCTGTTTTACACACTTTACAGCTCTAGTAGAAATATTATAGGCAGCAAAGATGCCATTCAATATGCCATAGTGTCCCATGAGTCTACACCTACAAATCATCATTAAGCAGGTCATCTGTAGCTCTATCTCTATTCTTCAATCAGTGTATGAAATGCAGGGTACCAGCTACAGCATCTGCACATACCACTGCAGCAGAGGGAAACTGCAATTAGGAGGACAGAGAGCATAAGACTCAGATCTTTCCTGCTAAGGATGAAGATTTCTGGGTTCCATTTCTCACTCAGGTCAGAAATCCATACCATACACAATGGGATGAATCTGAAGGTACTATATGCAGAGAAAGATTCTGTCTGCATAGCACAGAATCATAGAATCATAGAATGGTAAGGTGGAAGGGACCTCAAAGATCATCTAGTTCCAACCCCCTGCCATAGGCAGGGACACCTCCCACTAGTACAGCTCACTCAAGGCCTCCTCCAACCTGGCCTTGAACACCTCCGGGGAGGGAGCAGCTACAACCTCCCAGGGCAACCTGTGCCAGTGTCTTACCACCCTCACAGTAAAGAACTTCCTCCTAACATCCACTTTCAATCTCCCCTCTTCCAGTTTCAACCCACTGCCCCTTGTCCTGTCATTGCAAGACCTTACTGGAAGGAAAGAACTCTGATGTCATAAGCTGAGGCAACAAATCCGTTATTCTGGTGTGCTTTGACAGCCTTTTATTTTTTTCAGCAGGAAAAATTAAAAGAACAACTGGACAGTTTCCTAAAAAACACAGTTGTTACAATTACTCTGATAAAAATGGTATAGATATACTCTGGAATACAAGCACACTAGTACCAACAGCTTCACAAAGAGATGTTCAGCTTTCACCTCAGCTCTAGGTTCACAGTAATCAAGTTAATGTTCATAATAATGTTGCTTTTTTATCTTCCATTTGCAGTGGTGTTTTTCTTTCTTTTTTTACATTGTTTAAACAATTTTCTCCAATCTACTTGTAATCCTTGACTGTTAAAAAGTGAAACCAACTGAAACAAAACTGGAACATGTAGTTTAAGCTCCGCCTTAAAGTGAAAGGAATCATAGACTCATAGACTCATAGAATCATAGAATGGTTAAGGTTGAAAGGAACCTCAAAGATCATCTAGTTCCAGGGACACCTCCCACTAGTACAGATCACTCAAGGTCTCATCCAACCTGGCCTTGAACACCTCCAGGGAGTTTGTGGAGCACAGAATTACCCAACATGATCAAAGATCAAAGATCACATTGGGTGCTTCTCTGCCCCACAACCTCCCTGGGCAACCTGTGCCAGTGTCTCACCACCCTCACTACAAAGAACTTCCTCCTAACATACAGACTAAATCTCCCCTCTGTTAGTTTAAACCCATTGCCCCTTGTTCTGTCATTGCAAGACCTTGTCAATAGTCCCTCCCCAGCCTTCTTGGAGACCCCCTTCAGATACTGTCCTTATAGCAGAGCTGCTGCAGCCCTCTGAGCATCTTCATGGCCCTGATCACAACTGCACAGAGGGCCTAAGTAAAGATTTCATTTAGTTAACTTCCATTTTGTTTGATTGCTGAGCAGCTCCCCTACAAATCCCCTCTCCAAGGGCAAATTACTGGTTACAACTAAGCCTTAATTACGACACCTGATTTTAGATATTAGTAATCTAACTTAATTAAATACATATTAATATAATTTCCAGATGAATTCTTAAGGGTTTTCTAGAAGGTTTAACTTTAATCAAAGACCAGATTGGAAACACATACTCTGAACATCCACCTCAGCTGTCACAAGTGTTTGGCTTTGGCAAAGTGACAGATATTTCTTCTATCAGGGAGGAGGGCTATCCTCTACAGTGGAGAAAGACAGGATGCTGTGAGGGGAATCACTTTTAATGGAAATGCTGTACTCTCCAGTAAGATGACCAGATGAAATCATGACAATAGTGCTGGTGTCTACCTGCTTTCATTCATCTTCCAGGAAACTTAATTTTAAGTCATAGAATCATAGAATGGTAAGTTTGGAAGGGACCTCAAGGATCATCTAGTTCCAACCCCCTGCC
>WBNM01000551.1:0-34369 GCA_013399055.1 Ramphastos sulfuratus | reverse complement strand
CTTAAACCAGCACAATAATGTAAGAGAACTCTTACAGAATAATTATGTGTATGTTTCAGAGTACTAGCAGGATATGTTCCTCTGGAACATCATTCTCACAAGTCTTCCTTCTCTCAGCACTGATTCCTATCAATGACATTCTTAAAGAACACTCTTCTCCTTTCCCCTTTGAAATTTTGCACTAGATTCCATATCAATGATCCCTTACTTTCCAGAATATGAAGTAATCTTTACCCTCTTGAAGGTATTAGTCCAATGTTGATTCTAGTTCCAGTTAAACAGATAGATAACTGCTTGTTTGAGAAGTAAAAGCAAAACGTTACCATTTCCTCATAGAGTAATTATACATATTGACTTGGGAAACTTTTTTTTTTTTTTTTTTTGTGAATAATCAGAAAACAAAGGTCACATTTTTGCCTCCTGAGTTTGTGACCCTCCTGCTCATATGAAGGTGCTGGTAGTTGTGGTCAAGCTAATTTTTGATGAATTTCAAAGATGAGCCTAAATATTAAAAATAAATAAATAAATAAATAAATAAATAATTCTTGGAGATGAGTTGGCAAACAAAATCTTACTTGAAGAGGCTTATCAAGCCTAGCCATTCAATTACACTAATCCTTAGGAAATTCTTTTAATGAGGTAATTAATTGGTATTATAAACTGGGGGGAAAAAATCTGCACGCAGAGTTGGAGAGAGTGTAATCAATAATGAAATTTGCCTTCTTCCTCCTTTTTTAATCAGTGATGAAACTCAAGGGAAAGAATATAGCAATATTGATAACCATATAACAAATGCACTGCTAAATATCATTATTCCTGGCCAAACTCATGATGATGTTTTTCTATTTAGATATTTGTTCTATGACTAATTGGGCAGCTAATTTAATGTCTTTATAAAAGAGATAATTTAGGATGTCTTCTTACTGCTTAGAAACAGTAATAAAATAAAATCATTTTTCTTCACTTAATCGAGCTAATTAAATGCCTCACTATTTTAACTCACATGATAGATCAAAAAGAAAAAGAAAAAGAAGATAGTTTCCCATATTTTTCCTTCTTTTGGTGAATAATTAATAATTAATTATTAATTCTTAGATTTCTCCATTGTATTTATATTTTTTTACTTCCTAACAACGTCTCTGAAACTTCATTAGTCTTTTAAAAAAGATAGTGAACTTTCTAGGACATTTCATTTTCCCCACTGAAAAGATGGCATCCAGTTTCTGCACCATTGCATAGAGTTATTCCATTCCAAATGCATGACTTTATGTCTGCCATTATTAGATTTTATGAAGTTCCTCTTATTACAGTTCTCTAGCCTGTTCGGATCTGAGTAACAGCTTTGCCTTCCCATATTGGCTGCTACCCTAAATTTGGTGTCGTCGCACAGAATCACATAGAATACATCAAGTTGGAAAAGATCTCAAAGATCATCCAGTCCAACTCTTGACCTAGCACAGAAAAATCAACACGAAACCATGTCCCTAAGCACTAGATCCACGCACCGCTTAAACGTCTCTAAGGATGCTGACTCCACCTCTGCCCTGGGTAGACCTTTCCAATGTTTGATAACTCTTTCTGTGAAGAAACATTTCTTAGCATCCAGCCTAACTCTCCTCTGGCACAGCTTGAAACTTTTCTCTAGTCCTGTTGGTTGCCACCAAGCAGAAGAGGCTGGTCCCTTCCTTGCTCTAACTTCCCTTCAGGTAGTTGTAGAGACCATTNGTATCGGGTTGGACTTGATGATCTTTGAGGTCTCTTCCAACCTTGCTGATACTGTGATACTGTGATCAGAGATTTTATATAGACTTTCTTCTCTATTCCAATAGTGGATTAATGGAAGCCTCAGTTTGCTCTCGCCTGGAGGGGGATTCAGTGTACGTTTAACCGTTTACCCCAGGGGTGTTGCAGGACCTGTGGCCCTGTGGGACCCACACTGGATCAGTTGGTTTCTGAAGGACTGCGCCCGATGTTGAACTAATATATGAAGGACTATATCCTGTGTAAATGACCTCACAGTGGAAGAGGGTAAAAACATGAGGAGGAAGGAGCAACAGAGACAAAGAAGGAAGGAGCAACAGAAACAAAGAACTATGGACTGACCATAAACCCCATTCTTTATTCCCTTGTGCTGCTCAGAAGAGGAACAGGTTGAAGTCTCAGGAGTGAAACTGAGATTGGAAAGAGGGGAGGAGTGAGAAAGGGAATTTCTAGATATGTTTTTTATATGTTTCATTGTCCTATTCTGATTAATTGGCATAAATTACATTAATTTCCTCAAGTCATATCTATTTTTCTTGTGATAACAGATTAAGCCACCACAACCTTTTTTGTATCAGTAGAAACTTACCCTAACAACATTGGCCTTTATGAGATCATAATCTCTGAAAAGCATTCACAATTTCATCAGCCTGTTCCCTCATCAGCTTTGGATGCATCCCTGCTGGTCTTAGGGACATTTATATGTTCAACATTCCCACAGGCTGTGCTTGCAGTTTTGGGAAAGTGGAAAGCCAGAAGGCTTGCCTTACCAGTGAAAAACAAGTTAGGAAGAGAAGGAAACACATTAGCTACTTCATCTTTTTTCATGTCCTTGGTCACATGCCTTCACATTCATTATTAATTTCAGCTTTGGCTGAGCATAGGCTTTCCTAACTCCCAACTGTATGCCCTCAAGCAATGTCTCTTACTTCCACTTTCTGTGTATTTCTTCCCTGTTTAAAGCTCAGTTATGTGGTCTCTGTTCATTCAGACCGGCTTTCTGCCATGCTTTCTTGATTTTCTGTCCCCTGAAAAAGAGTGCTTTCTGTTCTGAGGGGACTATCCTTGATAAACAAAAAAGTTCTTTTGGGTCCTTCACCCTTCAGGGAGGGATTCTTCAAAGCATGTCTTTGACTTCATGGTATCCTAGATATCATCTCATACAGAAATTATGTGTAAAGGCCTAAAAAGTGTTAAGTCATGGAGCAGGATCCTATCTGAGAGCTCTACAATGGATGGCGATCCACATCCAAGTTGAATATCTCAATCTTAGCTAAAAGAGAGAAATAAAGAGTTTTTTACCTCCCTGTTTTAATTATCTACATCATGATGAGAGCAGTGAAGGGGAAAAAGACCTGGGAATCCCACTGGATGGAGGGACGAGCCAGCAATGTGCTCTTGTGGTCAAGCAGACAAATGGCATTCTGGAGTGTATTAGAAAGGTTGTGGTTAATAGGTTGAGAGAAGTTCTCCTTCCCCTTTGCTCTGCTCTGGTGAAGCTGCATCTGGAATATTGCATCCAGTTGTGGGCCCCTCAGTTCAAGAAGGTCATAGAACTTTTTGAGAGCATCCAGCACAGAGCCACAAAGATGATTAAAGGAGTGGAACATCTTCCTTACAAGGAGAGATTGAATTTGTGAGAAATTGATTGTGGTTGAATTCAAATGAATAAAGCATGAAACCACTTCAACATAGTGAGATTTTCAGAAAATAGACATTCATGAATGTAACTCATATGTTCAATAGTATTAAGAAATACTAAATAAAGTGTCGTTCTCAAATCAGAAGGAGAAAGAAATGTATAAAAGACTTGGAAAAAGAATTATAAGAAACAAGAATTTAGTCTGAACATTGGTAAAAGGAACAAGAAGTTCAATACATACAGGAGAAGACCTACAGGCTCATAGGAATGTGGCAGAAACTGAAGTAGTATAGGAGAACTCCCAGATTCCATGTCCTACAGTGCATTAAAAGAAACAAAAGAATAATCTGAAAAACAAATATATGTTATTAAAAAAAAAGAAATACACATATTTATATTGCTGGCCCAGATGTAGACTTAATATATTTTCCAACTTCATAAACATAAAGAAAACCTTCCATGAAATTACATGAAAATGAAGTTGGTTGATTGATTTTGTGTTCTTATTGAGTGTTATTTGAGGGGTTTTTTTTTTGGTTTTTTGTTGGTTTTTTTTAATTGTTGGTTGGTTGGTTAGTTTGGTTTGTTTTTTTATTTTTTTTTTTCATTTGTTCGGTTGGGTGCTTTGTTTTTGTTTATTGTTTATTTGCTTTTAGAAAAGATATGGGTAAATCCACCAAACTGATACAGTACAGTAGCAAAACTGCAGTAGGAGTGTCTAAGCAGCAGACAAAGTCCATAGCTATTGTCACACTGGCCATGCTCTGTTGTGACTCTATCCATGTGAAATGCATATGGTTTCTGTATATATGTCAAAAAATCTTTGATTTATTATATTATTATTTTTAAGACAATTCTGTGAGGAAAGGCAATGTATCCAACAAAGAACTTACAGGTAAAATATGGCAAAAAATATCAGCTCAAAAAAGCTTACTCATTTTGCAGATAAACTGTCAGGCATTGGCTACTTTTAACTTGAAGATCTGTGGAAAAAAGAAGCCATATTATCACTGAAAATAATGATTTTATGTTAGCTGAATATTTACATGGTCAAACCTAGGTTTTAGTTATACCATTAGTCACCACCACTGATATAACAGGTCTATTTCTTCTGTCATTGGAGCATCATATTTCATAAATATTGTGGCTGATACCTCTTTTTTCCCTAGTACACAACTGTTTGATATTTTGATCAAAATACTGTCACTTTCATGGGCTTCACTCACTGTTCCTCCCTAACCCTGTGGTTATCAGGAATGACATTCTGTTTCAAGTGTCAGGGTGGTGCTTTTGGCATAAACAAGGCATAGGCTACAGCAATAGTAACAGTGAAGTAACCTTTCCATGTGGTGTGCTCTTCAGTAGAAAAGTTCTGCCTTGTATATAGGCTGCTTAGCAAGATGGCAGATGAAAAAGTCTAAAGGTACCTTTCAATACTGTTTAATAAATAAAATTTGATACAAGGTTGGTTTTGTTGTTGTTGTTGGCTTTTTATGTCACATGAAATAATACAGAAACTTCAACATGGTTCCAATGGAGTGATATTACTCTTTGAGTTTCCAATCTGTGTGTTCAAACAAAATGTACTCTTAAACTCTGTTATTCTTAAGCAGAGTTGCTCAAGTGAAGTTCCAGATCTAGACATTGTTTAAATTACTGTAGATTTAAACTTTACTTAGGACTGCAGCATTACTTAATCATTTAGTCTCAAATCAGTGGTAGGTGTTTCTCTTTCCTATTTCCCACTAAAGAATTTGTTTCATATAGCACTTAAAAGTGCTCCCTGATGATGATGTACTCTGTAAAGGAGTCTTCTGTGAAATTATCCATCTTGCTCTGCAGTTGAGCCTTATGACTGAGAAACCTAGATCAAATGAAAAAAAAAAAAAAACCAAACCCAAAAAAACCTAACCAAACCAAAACAAAAAAACCCCATAAACCAACCAAACAAACAAAAAACCCAAAAATTAAGAACCAACAAAAAACCAGAAAAACCAGAGACCCTGGACAATGGTGAAAAGGACAAGGAATTTGGTATGAACAGAAGATACGTAGACTGAGAGGGATGTGACAGAAGTTGGGGAAGGATGAAAAGAATGTAGAGTAGCCTGTAGAAGTAAAACCAAATGATGGTTGGAGATGAAGGAAAGATAGGGAAAGAAGAAGATGCTAATTCACAGAGGTTCTACTAATGGATAGAATTAAGGGGAAATACTCAAAGTAGAACTGACAACTGGAAACCAAGAGATGAGGTTCTTCCATGTTTTATCTATTTTGTTGCAGTATGAGCTCTGATTTCACAGAATCACACAGAATCATGGAATGTCAAGTTGGAAGGGACCCTAAGGATCATCTTGGCTAAACTTTCTAGGTGATTGTGTAGTTTAAATGAGATGGTCCAACACACTGTCAAGCTGAGTCTTAAAACTGACCTGGATAGGGGAATCCACTGCTTCTCTTGAGAGATTATTCCAATGTCTAACTGCTCTCATTGTGAAAAAACTTCTTCTGGATTGCAATCAGAATCTTCCCAGGAGTAACTTGTACCCATTACACCATGTCTCTTCCATGTGACTCCTTGTAAAAAGACTCTTCATTTTCTTGGTAGCCACCCTTTATGTACCAGTATGTGGTAATAAGGTCTCCCCTAAGCCTTCTCTTCTCAAGTTTGAACGAACACAGTTCTCTCAGCTTTTCCTTACACAGCAGGTCTTTGATTTGATGAACAATAAAAATATTTGGTATTCATTCATTGTGAAATGTATTTTTTTTATATACTGTACATGCTATTCATCTTACCTAGTTTAAAGAAATCTAAAAGCTAAAGTGTCACTAAGTCATCCAACGTCCACTTATAGTGAAATAAAAAAATAATAACGTTTGAAGGGTGACTCATGTTCTATTTTAGATACCTGTCTTAGAATGATACAAGTCAGCTTTTGGAATTCTTAATCATTTTCAAGTCTAAAATCAGGCCAGCAGAATTTTACCCAAGGAAACAAGCTTAAATAGGCACATGACATGGATAATTTAGTAGCTAAAACTGCATCAAATCAAATGTCTTAAACCTAAAAGTAAGGATCAGTGTACCTCTTCACTGATCAAGCATTGCTATTTAATTCAAGCTGTTGACAGAGAATTCTTCCCACACAAAGTCAGTTTGTATCTCATACTGTGTTTTCATGGAATCATAGAATCAATGAAGCTGGAAGAGACCTTCAAGATTATCCAGTCCAACCTTTCATTCCACTGTAGGCAAATCTCTAAATATGAAGCAGTAAGTAACCCCAAGTGACCAGCTTTTAAGGAGTTTAGGGCCAAGCATAGGATTACATGACATGGACAAACTTACTTTTCATGTCTAAAAGGAATATTGGTTAAGGACTTTCAATGTGATTTTTCCACTATTGGCCTGAACATGTTGTTTAATACCGCAAAAATTATATGACTACCAGTTTTGTATACTGTCATGGCTTGAGGGGTTCCAGGTTATCACAGATTCCCTAAAGAAACTACAGAGACCAAGATTCATCCCCCAGATATCGTAATTATATTATTCAATCCCATCAATCCTGCAAACACTGTAAAAGTAAGCAGCAAGGTCAATTCGCTTTCTTCCTGCCTTTCCAACTCTCCACAAGGATCCTTATCTGGTAAGTAGGTAACTATGTAGGAGGACCCTGTGGTAGCCCACAGCCTTTAAGTCCACGGGCCACCACAGTAAATTTTGGCCTATTTGGGGCCTGATGGGAGACAAGGGGGGATGGGAGAAAATGAGCACTGGGATTTTTGGGGTTTGGGTTTTTTTATTTGCTTGTGGGGGAAGGTCTTGGGGGAATTCTCATGCATCCTGTATTTGTGTTAGGTGTTATGGATTTAGGTATGCCATATCTTTTCCTACACATTTTTAAATACAACCTTTCTGCATTTTCTTCTCCAGTTCAGTGAGAGTGTTATTATTTTACTGCTGTTTCTCCTTAGAAAAAGGGAAAAGGGAAATAATCTCAGTCTGTCGCGCTCTTATACAAAAAAACTACGACAGATACCATTATTAAGTCAGAAGAATAACTGTGCTTCTAGAAAAGGCTCAACAAAGGCATTAATCTGTTTGCATGTTTCAATGCTATATAGTGATCAGCTTGTCAAATCAAATGTCTAGTAGCAATGTCATGCCAGTTGAAGGTCAAGGTTGGGTCTCTTGAGCTGTCATTGGTTATCGTTCTCATATCTCAGATCATGGTTATGTGAGCAATGCCAAAAAAGAGTTTACACTAGGAGCCATGCTCTGGTTCTTGGCTGGAAATACATTTTCTCATAATGTGAAAATTTGAAAATACTTCTGGGGAAGGAAAAATAACAGGGAAAACAAAGGGACTGCAGAAGAGCAGACCTTTTTATCTTATTCTATCAGAACCTCACTTGTGAGAAGAATGTTCATCTTTTCTCAAGGAGCCATACCACAACAATGCCTGGCTTTGCAGTCAACATTTACACTCTCACTGCATTAACAGTGCTGTCACTGCAAGTTTATGATGCAAATTCATGAAGAATCTGGGAACTATTTTTGGTTTGTTTGGGGCATTTTGGTGGGGTTTGTTTGGGGCATTTTGGTGGGGTTTGTTTGGTTAGTTTTGTTCTTAGATTTTTTTTTTCTTTCTTTTTTTTTTCTTCTATTTTAAAATACTTCCATGCTTGTAGTGCAACAACAAGAAAAGGTAAATTTTTGGGTTTCCTAAAAGACAAGATACAAAAACCATGACAGCAAAAAAATGTGTAGGAGGTTACAAACCACTGATGATTGTTGTGAGATGCTCTGCTTGCAATAGATGAACTTTGGGGAAAAAAATATAACTCTGTGTTAATTGATTTGCTACTCCTATAGTAGAGGCAGAAAACTGAAACAATTGAAAAATGGAAATCTTGTTTCTCATTCCTTGTTTGTGTAGAAAAAGAAGAAATTCACATTATGTTGAAGGACACCATGTGTTTTGACTGAAATCCTTATTTCAAGGAAATCTTTCCCTTGTGACAATATTGTCACTGTAATACTGGCAAGGTCAATGTCAGGTTGGATTTTCTGCTATACAGGTATCATTCAGGCAAATTAGTTCTGCCATAGGGGCTAGCACAACCTAGACACTGTTTTCTGAATCCTTTTCCTTCCTGAGTCAGCACTTCTTTTGTTCACCTCAAACTGTTTTGTCTGTTTTGTCTTTTCACTTGTATTTTTTAACTTTATGTCCTCATCTGGATAACACGTAGCAAGAGATGTGTATTGGGGTTTTGTTTGGTTGGTTGTTGCTTGTTTGGGCTTTTTTATTTGTTTTTGTTTTGTTTTATTTTAGATACTTGCTCAACTCTCCTTGCCCCCATTTAATTCTCCTGTTTAATGCAGCTTCTGTTGCAACACACTCATGAAACACAGGGCATTGCAATCACAAACTTTAAAATGGGAAATTTATGCACAGTTGTTGTATGTTTATAAATACAGCGGAGATTAGGTATTTTCTTATCATCTTTTGACTCAACTTCATTTAGTGAAAGAGATGTGGATATATCAATTTTTTTCCCTTCCCTCAGCTATATGAGCACAACATTTCCATTAAATAATTAAAGCATTTGAAACTCATATTCCTATTTAACCAGAAATATACTTCAAGTAGAGAGAAAGTGTATGCACGTTGACTCTTCCAGTCAGAGCTGGCCACAGCATGGTTGAAGAATGTTAAAAGAATAAAGAGCATGGCATGTACAATTTGACAATTCATGTAATAATATTTGGGGAACTCATTTAAAGAAAGGCATTTAAGCTTCTTTTGTACTTCCATTATAATTTCGGTTTTGTCCCACAATTTTAGTGGAAGTAAGTTTTCAAGAAATCAAATCTGAGGAGGGCTCTTACTTTCTTTAGGTTTAGGTGGCCTGCATTTAGCCAAATAGGTCACTGAGCCTTCCATTCAGGAAAAAAAGAAGAGTTTCCATGATGATCAGTAGCTCTACTGTATTTCATGAAGGGTTGCCTGACCATGAGACTTATTACCATTTTTGCACTAATCTTGGTGCAATTGCACATCACATGATTCCAGTGTCTGTGTGCATCTCTGATACAAACCAGTTCTAGCTTACTGTATCATCCTTGTGTGCATGACCTTCAGGGAAACAAAAAAACAAACAAACAAACAAACAAAAAAAAAAAAAAAAAAGAAAACTGGAGAACTCACAGGAAGAAATGTAGTTGATGAACTGTTCATTACAGGTACTCCAAGCACCTAGTCTTAATGGTAGGACTATCGTCATACTGTGAATAATAATGTGTTCTGAAATTATGCTTCTGCTTCTTTCTTAAGATGACTATTCATAATCTATCTCTAGATATTAACATCTGATTAGTAATCTATTCACAGTATGTGGCTTCACAAATTTTTCCCCTTCTATTGTATCGTCTTTCCACCAAAATCCATATGGTTTGCTACAGGTGCATCTTTAAAATTCTGTTCTTTTCAAAAAACAAGGTGAAAAAAACCCCAAAAACTAAAGCAGTTTTTAAGACCATAGTGCTATTAAAATGCTGGGAAAGACTTGATACCACATTTCTCCTTCCAATTCATCAATTATGTTCTTATATAAATTGCAACTCTGTGAAGAAAAAGGAGTACATGAGGTACATACTTCTTCTTGGGTGATTCACAGACCTTTCAACCTCCCTTTCACCACTGCTTTGCATCATATAATAAATCATATTATTTATATTCACTTTCAGTTCTGAAATATCTTGGATAGATTTAACTTTATTTCAGTTGTAACCTAAGTTCTCACTGTGAGTGTATTGCCCAGCAGTCACTTCTTTTGAAATAGTCTTTGTTCGTCTTCTGTGTCTGCAAAGAATGAATATCAACAGTGTGGTGTTCAGCATATTAAAACTGTTACAGTGATGCCACACATATATTTTCTCTTATATGTGAGCACGACCCACTTTTATTTTCTTCCAGCCTATGTATATAGGTACCCACAGCCTTCTTTCTCTTTTGAAGATACTCTAACTGTGCGCTGAAAGCAAGATGACATTATAGGAAAGGCAGGCTGCAGGCAGTAGGCTAGGATGGCAATCACATTGGAGACAGGACAGCCAAGCACATCCCACCATCCCAGAAAGGAGAAGGGCAGCCAGGGGCCACCCACCAGGGACAGTCTAGATATTTATTGAGCAAACACAGAATGTTGTGTATTTTTTTTCTTTTTTTCCTTAGATCAACTTGACCAGCCACATATGTGCAGTTATTTTATGCAAATTCAGCTGAAAGCATTTTTAGGTCATAAAATGTAATGCTTAATGAACAGAATTTAAGGAGAGCTCTGGGTTATGAGTTTGTGGATTTTACTGAATAAATAATTTCAGTAAGGAAACCATGTAAGTATATCCAGCTTTGATCACTACAGAGAAAGATAATTCACTACATTTTCAAGGAATATTTTTTTTAATGTTTGATGGTAGATTGCACTTTGGAACCTGTAGAAACTGAAAAATGCTGAGATCTAGAGATGAGTTTAATATTTCTACCTGATGAAATACATTAACTGCAATCATAAATGTTACTATTTATGTATCTTAAATTTTGTAATCTGTCTGTGGATTTCTATGAAAAATGTTCCCCTTGTTAGACCTTACAATTCTTTTGATGGGGTAATTCCTGTAAGATATGTTGGATAATGAATGAAAAAATTTAGCTCGAGTGTCAAAAACCTCATTGACATGTATGTTCTTTTTAGAAGCTTTATTTTTTTTTTCTACTGGAATTTTTAAAGTAATCTATCATCAATTTATCCTTCTGAAGCCAAAATCATTCAATGTCTAGGACTGCAGAACAAATTTTGAAAAATAAAGGCAATACTGTTGCACCTTCAACTTCACTTAATTTGAAACAAACCAATCAAACAAAAGCAACTCAACTCTTGATGTGTAGAGTTCTGGAACAGGGGCCCTGCTGGACTGAATGTTTCTTTTACCTGTCCCCCTTTTTCTTTCTGTTGTTTTTCTTCCTCTTACACTGCTGGTAGGCTACACAGACTTCTGAGACTGAAACATGGGTACACTGCAATATTAAGTGACTGTATGAGTCCAGTTTCTCCCCTTGCTGTACCTCAACCACGTATCTGGTTTTGTAGGACTGAGTGTAATACATTTTAACTCAATTTAAAAATATTAGTAGGCTATATAAGAATGTTTATTACAGGCTGAAGACACAAGCATTTCTATTCTGTTGTACATGTAAAAACTCAGTTTTTATGGGCAGTCTTGTTTCTATCTCAGCTCACAAAACCTTGAATTTAAGGGACAAACTCATCCAGCCTTATAGAATTAAGAATTATCTGCATATAGAACTGAGGAACAGCTGTCATTTCTTTTAATCCTTGGAAAAACAACCAAAAAAATCCCCAAATCAATACTTGTAATGATTCTGAAGTATTCTTATTCATGATATTATATGATAAAATTAACTAGATGAGTATAAATGGATCAAAATTCATGCTATAAACCTAAGGAATTAAGTCTTAACTTTCAGATTATGTCACACGTGATACATACAAAAGATGACAGTTAAGGGTAGGCAAAACAAATAATCGAGTCTGAATACAAGAAATAATGCATGGCTACTTTAGAACACAGGGGAGTATATACCTTTGACTAGTGTTGTGCCCATGGGCTACGGCCAATACCTGATGATGACTTTTGCTGTCATAATGTATAACTTCAGATGATCATGTACAGCACAAATGTTAAACTATAAATGAGAAATTCAATTCACTTTTATTATGGTTTCTCTCCTTCCTTTTTTGTTGAAACTCAAGGCAACGGCCATGCATAAGTGCCTATTATGTGGGTATCTCACAGGACATGAACTAAAGGAGACATAACAGTCAGGTTCCCACCCTAAAAACTAACTGACTTACCAAATGGAGTTTATGACAGCCAAGACAAATTAAAATTCCAGAGCACAGAAGAGGGGAGGAGTAGAAAAAAAAAATTTATGACTTCGTGAGCTAAATTGTTTTTGTTAATAAATGACCTTTTACCTTGTACAGTACTCTGCTAACCACATATGGCTGTTATAAGATTAATGCCTATTTCTGAAGCCACAAAAATATTTATTTTCAGAGAAAATAAATTAAGCATGAATAGAATAAAACAATAGTAACGACAGAAGATTATAGTTGCTTTGAAAAAAAGGAAGATTACCAATTCATTGATAAATTACCTTAATGAAACATTTCAAAAACAGACATGTAAATGCCAGGAAAGTAAGAAGTCAAGTCAGTTGTATGAGCATAAACCATGTTTGTATGTATTAATAGGGAAAAAAGAAAATAAATGTTGTTGATTAGCTAAAATGTCAAAATATACTCCTCAGAAATACTAGACTTAAAATGCATTATCATACGATTTTGTGACTTACAAGTAAAAAACTTCTTTAAGATAAACAATCTGTGTTAAATGCTTAAAAATATTGTTTCCAGGAATTTGAATTGACAGGACAAGGGGCAATGGGTAGAAGCTGAGGCATAGGAAGTTTCATTTAAACATGAGGAGGAATTTTTTCACTGTGAGGGTGACAGAACACTGGGACAGGCTGTTCAGGGGAGTTGTGGAGTCTCCCTTTCTGGAGGTATTCAAAACCTGCCTGAACATGCTCCTGTGTGATTTGATATAGGTGATCCTGCTCTGGCAGGGGGGTTGGACTATATGATCTTTCAAGGTTCCTTCTAGCCCCTGGCATTCTATGATTCTATGAATTTCACAACACTATTCCATTACATATTTTTTATTGGAATGATTTTTTTCCTCTTCTGATTTTCTAATTATAGGCCACAAAAAAATCCAAGTTATATTTTTAAATTAGATAATTATTAATCAATGTGGATATTCTGCATAGACTATGTATATATAATTTCACAGAATCACAGAAACATCCAGGTTGGAAAAGACCCTCAGGATCACCAAGTCCAACCAATAACCCTACTCTCCAAGATTCACCTTAAACCATATCCCTAAACACCACATCCAAATGACCCTTAAACATATCCAGGGTTGGTGACTCAACCCCTTCCCTGGGCAGCTCATTCCAGTACCTCACCACTTTCTCCGTGAAAAACTCTGTGCTAATATCTAATCTAAACCTACCCAGTCTCAGCTTGAGGCCATTCCCCCTTGTTCTGTCCCCAATTACCTGTGAGAAGAGATCAGCACCAGCTTCTCCACAATGTCCTTTCAGGTAGCTGTAGACAGCAATGAGGTCTCCCCTCAGCCTCCTCTTTTTCAAACTAAACAGCCCTGGCTCACACAGTTGCTCCTCATAAGATTTATTTTCTAGGCCCTTCACCAGCTTTGTTGTCCTCCTCTGGACCCACTCCAGCACCTCCACATCTCTCTTGTATTGTGATGCCCAAAACTGAACACAATACTCGAGGTGTGGCCTCACCAGAGCCAAGTACAAGGGGACAATCACCTCCCTACTCCTGCTGGACCCAGCATTTTTAATACAAGCCAGGATGCCATTGGCCTTCTTGGCCACTTGGGCACACTGCTGGCTCATATTCAGCTGCCCGTCCATTACAACCCCCAGATCCCTTACTGCCAGGCAGCTCTCCAGCCACACTGCCCCAGTCCTGTAGTGTTGCTTGAGGTTGTTGTGACCCAAGTGTAGGACCTGGACTTTGGCCTTGTTGAAACTCATCCCATTAATTGGCCAATTGATCTAGCCTATCCAAGGCCCTCTGAAGGGCCTCTCTACCTTCATTCAAATCAGCACTGCCACATAACTTGGTGTGAACTGAGGACTTACTGATCACACTCTCTGTGTCTGAATCAAGGTCATCAATAAAGATGTTAAAAAGAAGTGGTCCCAACATAGATCCCTGAGGAACACCATTAGTGACCAGTTGCCAACTGGATTTAACTCCATTAACTCCACTCTCTGGCTCTGGGCCCTCCTGTTCAGCCAGTTTTCTGGAATTAAAGTTTCCTAGTTTAGTTTCTTTTCAAAATAAGAGATTCTGTAGACATGACTATGACCTTCTTTGCTGTCTTGTTTCCATGTTTTCTTATTCTGTCTTGCTTTCTTTTTTTTTTTTTTTTTTGCTCATTTGCTTTCTCATCTGTATAGCCTTTTTAGGAAAGAAAGAGTACTTTAGGAAAAACAAATCTGACTTTACATTCTTGTTTTACTAAATATTGATTTTAAAAACTGTAATTTCTGTTGTGTTTCTTTGCAACATATATGACTGTGCTGGTTTGAGGCTAATTGGAATATTTTAATGGAGAAAATTATATTATAGGCTGTGAAAAGAAAACAATAGTGATGTCTACTTCACTCATAGGCTTGCTGAGATATATAAGAAGAAGAACACAAAACATAGATAAGACAGAATCTCACAGGCTTGGAGAGTCTTGGGCTGTCTAGCTTTTTTGCCTTCTCCTCTCTGCTGAATAACTTAACTAACCACTTTCCTTCTAACCCCCCTGGCCGATCATCCGAACTCAACTTATGCATAAGGCAAACCTTGGGGTAAGGTATAGGGGTGGGGAGAAGGTGGAAGGGTGGTTGGGAGCCCCTCCTGGGGTCTCTGATTTCTGGGAGGGGTGTTGTGTTTCTGTATTACCTTTAAATTGTATATTTCTGTAAATATTTGTGTATATTGTGTACATATCTGGTTCTATATTGTGCTAAGCTGTAAATAGAGCTTCATTCCTTAACTTCCAGCCCAACTGAGTCTAGTCTGGGTGATTTTACAATGTGTGGAGGGGAGACTAAATCCCAAATAATTACAATGACCTAGCTTTCAATTACACGTTCCGGGTAAATAGTTTAATTATTTCTGCAGTAGAGACACTATTCATTCTTACTAAGCAGTTTTAAAGATTATGAATGCTAGTTTTCAGATGTTTGTGCACAAATCCATTTTCTGTCTCATATTTGATGTATGCATTTGGGGTTGTATCTAAGTATTCTAGCTGGAAACAGCAGAAAAATATTAAAAGCCCAGTTACTGTGGTGGGGCAAGATCTCATGAACATTACTTTTTCAGTTTAGTCAATTAAATTCAGAGTATTTTAGGCGTGAGCATATTTAGCGTAATACATTTAGAACATATTTTGTGTTTTCAAACCACTTATTAAAATATATTTGCTATTTGTATATGTCTAATTACCTGATTAATTTATATATGCAACATGTATGTGTTTTTACCTATATGGAAATACAACTATAAAAAATTATCTTTTGAGAACCTTGAATGCTAATGGAGGTGGAATAGTGTTGATCTATATATCCAGCTGAATCACACAATGGTATTGATTGTGCTTATAATACTTTAGAGAACTTCATAGGACCTCTATATTTTTCTAAATTCAGAAGCAGCACAGATATTAGGATGTTTAAAATACTTCTCCATATAATATTTAACAGGTGATCTAAGGACAGAAAGGACATATTTGCAGGGACTATTTTATTTTAAAGATAAAAGTGATATTTTAGACAATATTATATTATAATAATGAGCAACTACATTGAACAGTTCCATGGTAGTCATATGCAAGGAAATACAGTTTCTCATTAATTGCTGAATGAACTTCAGTCTGAGAACATTCACTAGTTTTATGTGGACATTTCATCATCACAGCAGCTTAACATTAATACTTTCACCCTTACAACACCTCTGCAAGGTAGATACGTTTCATTTAAATTGAACAGCTGACTGAAACAGAGAGTTGTAAGTAAATTATCCAACGTCATAGTGGAAGCTTGCTGTAAAACTCTCATGTTTGCTAATCTTCCAAGTCACAGTTTTATACTTATATCTCAACATAATTTTTATCTGCTTCAGGAAATGCCCCTTCCCACATTAATGAGGTCTGGATTAGTATTGCTTTTAGAAATTAGGTGGGAAAATTTATCATATTTTTCAAAAAAGCTTCCTATCTTCTCTCTTTCTATATATATTTGCTAGTGAAATTGAAACTGTTTATGAAGACAAGACTGCTTAAAATCATTTTCCATTTCAAAAGCCATTTCAAAGGAAGTTTCAAAATTGTTGAAGCAATACATTTTAATATCTTGAAAATGGGGAAAAAACAAAAAACCCTGTTGTTTCTAAGAAAGTCACCTTCTAAACTATTAACTATAATTATTTTTTTCAATAAAAATATATTTTAAAAAATGTATTTTCAAAACAATATAATAATTTGATTAATTTGATCTCATTTTAGAGAGAGAAATTTTCAAGGTTCTCATCATTTCAGTGGGAAGCCTAAACATTTACATCTCCATTTCTCTTGTGGAATAGGGAAACTATTTCCTGTTAGCCTGTTCAGCATCCTCTCCTCTCTACCACCAAGAATCCACATATTTGAATCAAAATAGTCTATAATGTCTACATTTTCCGTGTTCCAGATTGAATCTTTTTACTGATTATTGACTACAACATGGTACATGCTGCAAACAAATAAGTTACTATTTGATATGTATTTCTCTGCTGAAGTATTTTTGAATTATATATACTTTTATGTATTGCCGAAGTGGCTTATTTCCTTTTACACATTTGTCACATTTTCTCTACTGATAAAATATACACACTGACCTATGTAATTGTTGGAGACATTAGGATTAGATTTTAAGGTGCTTCTTCAGATATGCCAATGTGTCCTGAAAACCTATCAGTTGTGATGGGGCTCGTATACAGTTTAAAATTGCAGCCATTTCACTTGCTTATGAAAATTAAAAAGGAAAGACAGATTGCAGGGTTATCGGCATGGGTTTCTATAAAGCTCCTAGATCAATTTTGATTTAAACACTACAGGGAAGAAAGATGTGATAGCACAACCTCTTGGAAATGACGGTTCATTGCAGAAAGAAGTTTTCCAAGCTTACTTGTTGGTTCTTTAGTCTAGATATTCCTTATACTACTAGATGTGAAAATAAAATATTTTAAAATATTTTTAATTTAGATTAGTGATATTAGATATTGTACCAGCTGCTGTTCCTTACCTTGGAGAAATTGGAGAAATAAGAGTGAAGTAAAAGTCCAAAAAGATGCTATAGCAATTGGGCCTTCTTCTTAACAACAACAACAAAAAAATAATACAATATTAAAGTGCAGTACATATGAATCTTTTTTCTGAATTGTAGAAGAGAAAAGAGAACAAGAAAATAGCAAACTTATGATAAACACATTTGACCAGGATTTTTATTCTAAGTATTTTAGTCAAGTGATAATTTTCTTACTTCAATGAAAGTTAAAGACATCCCACTTTTTTAGATCTTTGTAACAGACCTAATTTGAAAGACCATTGTTATTACCATATAAAAAGATTGCATATTTGGCACTATATGTAGATAAAGTTGTTTAGCAATATATTCAGACAGAGAGATTTGGTGTATACAAAAAAGTATGTTCCATTCTATTGCAATTTGAGCAAACATTTGTATTTAATCAGACTAAGAATTGGACAAAATGTATTCATTGGTCTTCTAAGTAAGGGAACAGCTAGAAAACTGTGAATGAAATCCGTAGATGGCTCCACCATGGAAAAGATCTGTACCCTTTTTGTAACTCAGATAGCATATACCTTGTTAATGCCCTAGATTTCTTTATTTGATACCATACATTACAATTACTCTTGCAGTGGTACAGATATGGAACTGNCCCAAACCTACATCAATTATTTTAAAAATCTTACTATATCTTACTTTCATTAGACATAAAAGTTTCATTAAACATGAAAGTTTCTAATGTATTTTTAACATTAGTAAGGATTAATATCAAACCTGAGGTAAGGGTTACACTCTACATTGTATTGGACAATATTTTGTCCTGATGTTGCTTGCTTTCCTGTCTTCCATGATCTATTTAAGATGTGCATGCAGTATATATACTCATATGTATATAGCACAGAAATACAGTCAGCATTTGATAGCTTGAAGGATCAACAACATGTAAAATCCACATCCCATGGAAAAGAGAACACTCAAAACACAAGGTATAGTCAAAGAAGACAAGATCTTGATTAAATGATTATTCGAATGTCGTTCTTTGCTGTAGAGAAACAATTTTTTCCTTATTAAAAAAAAAATGGGCTAATCTTACAAGTAAGGCATGACCACAAAATCATTAACCCTGTACAAGTATGTTGCTGTTGAAAGGCACAACTACAGCTTGTGCAGGTAAATACAAGATCTCTTAAAAACAGTCAGCATACACATTAATAGCCATTTACACAAATCTCAGCTGCACCTTTGAAGTGCAGTACAGACATACTTCTAGAAATTAAATCAGAAACTCCTGCCTGTAATAATATTAGCCTGTCTCTGAAGTAGTATTAGAACCATCTTAATCTCAAAGGCTGTGAAGTTCTGTGGCCATATAACTAGGTTTTGAAAGTGTAATTAGTTTTCATAGCAGTATGGGATTAAACACTAAATGCTGTATTAATATACCAAAAGTCATTGTGTTTTGCACAGTAAATCAGGATATTTGAGTATTCCTACCCTATACAATGCAGTACCATTTAAGTAATGTCCAAACAACCGAGTATATATATAAAGAATTGTGCAGTGCTGTATAGAGATATCCACTTGGGTCTTGGCATCAAAGCTTCCTAACAGGATTAGTTGGCTCAGCACAGCACAATTTTGGCACAATATTACTGCTTCTAGTTCCAGATCCAGCTTGTTCTGAGTTAGCTTGAATATCTCTGCATGAGACAGTGATGCAGTGTAGATCTTTACAGGTCCTCAACCCACACTCGAATTTTGTGTATGAAGGTACATATTTTTAAAGTGATGAAACAGATATTCTATTATACCATACCCAGTAACAATGTATTTATGTATACATACCAATATTATTTATCATGTAGTAGGTGATAATCAGCTTCCAGCAGAAATATTTTGGAAAGGATGTTTCACTGAAGCACTAACTGCATTAGAAAGATTCATCAGAATGAATGGACACATTTTTCTATGAAAAGTTTAAATGTAGATGAGTTAATTTGTCATTTAAGAACAAAAGAATGATGACATTTTTTGCAATCCAATGTTGTGTTCTTAGCTATGATGTTCTGTTGTGTTCATTATAATTTTGAATGGGAGCTAGTTAAAAGCTTACACTCTTTATTTTGCACTCTGGATAAGCTGGAATAATGGCATTCCTTAAAAAAAAAATGTTTTAAAACAAATCTAACATAATCATATACAGACCACGTTACTGCCTTGGTAAAGAAAACACCAACCAAGGCCCTATACTGTGATTAAATTATGGGCATACAGCAAACCATCTTTAAACTGTTGGTATAGTCAATCAGAACAGATAATGTTAGATAACTAACTGCTCTTTCACAACCTTTAAATGAATTTTTTATCATCTTTGAATATGAGGTAGCTGGTATGTGAGCATAGATGAATAAGCTATACCGAATTTACCGTATAGTTTCCTGTATTTATACTTAGATATAACACATCATAAATATCCTACTGGTTCAGAGTTTTATGTCATGTTGTTACAGTAGCTGCATGTTAAAAGTCAGGCCTTGACTAGAGCTTCATATAAGAACTTGCAATCTATCCCTGGTTATCTTATTGACTGGCCATTATATTTGGATCAATCACCATAAACCTGACTAAATGACATCATACTCAATTTACAAAGCTGAATGTAAAGGATGCAAAAATTTCACTAGTTCACAGTGTTGAACAGAGAATTGAGGTATGTTTCCCTGTCCTTGATTACTGACTTCCACCAAGGAACTACCACTACTATACCACTCCTGAGCAGATTTGTGGCTGATTAAATGTAGTCTTTTTATACTAAAGAATTCTTGGCAATTTTTGACAACGGTGAGATGCAAGTCTTGCTTTAATCAGCAGTTCGTAAAGTAACATTTTTTGCAGTGTGCGAATGTTCATCGTCAAATAAATGCCAGCGTAACTGAGTCTTTAGCATGTGTATGTAGGGAAGTTTAATTTGAGAATGTATGTTTTGCATTTGAAACTGAAACTGTCAGAACCCAGCTTGACCGTTTCCATTTATGAAGAGAGCAAATTGAATTTAGAAATGCAATGTACTCTTAGTGCTGTTAAACAACTAAGTCTTGCTTAACCATTGGTAATAAATATTTTAATTTACCTCAAAGGGAAGAAGATTTTTTTTTATTATTAAAAAATGTTAATGACTGAAGTGTTCTGTCTAAATATGAAGAGAAATAATATATTCATTATTATATATCTCCAAATGTTCACTCTCAACAACATTTTCTTCTCTCCTGGTGACAATCTAACAATTCTTCAATAGTAATTTCAGAAACAGAAAACTCCAGGCATGTCCTGGAGACCAAATTTATGCTTCTAAAACAGAAGTTGAAAATACAGGTCTTAATTCATTTAAATTTAATATATGCATTTAAACACTATTTAAATCCAAAACAGGAGGCATATTTCTCTGTAATCTTTGTTTCTTTGTTTATTTGGAGATTTTTTACTATATTTTTTGATTTGTAGCAGACAATAAAGGCTGTAGGGAGAAAAAAAAAAAAAAGAGAAAATGACATATGATGGAATAATCAAAGAAAGGAATAGCAAAGTAAATCAATAATAATGGACCAGTATAAAAGCACTGCTATTTTCAGACTTCTACTCTTGTTCCTATCCCTCTTTCTTGTTATTGTTATTGAGACTCTAAAATCCTTAGGGCAGAGGAAGTCTAACAATAGGCTTATAAAAGTGGTACAATACTCTGGATCTTTACGTTGTTTAAACTATTACTGGCATTTAGTATCCAGCCTCATTTTATCTACTTTTTAATTATATCTTTCATGTCATAACAATTAATTTCACATATATTCATCATGAAGATAGGCATATTTTTTCTACTTTTGTCATACTGTATGTGCTATGAATTTACATGAATGGCAAATATCTAGCAATAAGACTAGAATATGAGGAAGTGCCTGTTGTACTGTGGGAGGATATGATGATAATTTAATACAAATAATCCTCCCAGTGTTAAGAAATCAAACAAATCAAAATAGTGTTGCTATCTTGAATGCTTCTCAACAAGCACTCTTTAACCTTTGCTAAATGTCTCATGCTTACTATGCATCAGCTTTAAAGATCTAGATAAATGAATTAATTCACCTTTTTCCCTTGAGAAACGCTATTGATTTTTATGAAAATGCATTAAACATTCACTCTCAATTAAGTTCTGTGTTTACTTTTTAATAAGAGCTATCTTCTCACAGAATGAGAAATTTACCTGCCAGCAAACAACAAACTGTTGTACTGTCCACATATTGGCATGCACATTAGATAAACAAAACCCAATTACACTCCTGCTTATATCACATCAAGATTACATATTATGTTCAGACCTCTTTTTTTTTTTTTCAAGGAGCAATGCCCAGCTAAATTGCATCACTTATCCTAGGTTTCTTTATTGCTTAAACATGTAGAAAATTAAGTTATTGAAGAGCTTGTTGCTGAGAAATGATAATAAAACAGAAGAAAAAGAAACCAGGTTTTGGCTAGCTGTTATTTACATTTTGCTTTTGCTCAACAACCACATCAGTTTCCCCTTTTTATTTTCTATGATGATAAGTAACCTATTTAGATTTTGCAGAATGACTAATTTTTTTCCTAGAGCCGCCTTGGCAGCAGTTCTGAAGGACTCTTTAGGATAACCTTAAGCATTGCTTCCTATTCTTTCTCTCCTTTGATTTACACTGTTAAATTTGATCCTAGATGTCTCTCTTGCTTATTATTATGTTTGAAGTAATAGTATGTATGAGTCTGGATGCAAACCAGGAAAAACAAGTATCACTTTTGAGAGCAGATGACAAATACATGAAGTGAAAAGAGACAACATCTCTTTATAGCAGGAAATATATTGGGAAAATCACAGCTTCTATAGCGGATGTGGTAGTGTAACCTCATAAACAACAAAAAGAATACCTGAAGTAAAATTGTTGGAGTGAGCATGTACTGAACGCGGACACTATTACCTAAGCTGTTTTCAGAACTAATGACTTCTACAAGCAAAACTTTTAGTAAGGAACTAATATGTCTTACACTTACACTTTGACTTACCCTGAGCAACCATATTCTCTCATGTATTGTCATAATTTAATATCTTTTTGTATCTTACTATACTCATTTTTTGTGTTGTCTTCACTGCTAATTTGCACATCTCCATTAATACACAAAACAAAAGAATTAGTAGGTTTCACATCTTACTTCTCAAGATTTGAAGGCATATCTGGGTAAAGAAATTTAACTTGTATTCTTGGTTTATTGTTTGGGCTTTTTTAAATAGTTGTTTTAAAATGTCTGATGTTTGCCAAAGCAGAGGTGAAGACACAGTATGCAGGAGTAGCACAAGTTAGGACATTGATTACAGCCATCATTTCCCTTCTGTATTGCCTTCCAATTACTGAAAAAAAAAAAAAATATATATATATATATTTCTCATAAAATCAATCAACACCTTTTTTGTTTACAAGTCCATTTTACTGCAGAGCAGTGATCAATAAGCCTAAAGCTTTTTGACACACCTCTACACTATTTTATAGTCACTCCGAAGGTTATTATGGATGAGAGCTTAAGAAGAAAAGCTAATGTAAAGAGTTCAATAAGTCTTCTAACTTATTTATTTCAAATTAGTACTGAAGTTATGTGAAACCTAATCTAGGCTATCCTATTCTCACAATTAGTTCTTTGCACCTTAGGGATGTTCTCCTTTCCTAATTTATTTAGTCTGTGGATTCTAGCTGTAATCATGAATCAGAAGCAATTAATTCTAAGCTTTTGTTTCATATATAGATTTTCAGTTCTGTCATAACTTTCCTGTGCAATCTACTCTGGGTGAAGCTTTTCTGTCAGGGGCATTTGGACTAGATGATCTCCAGAGGTCCCTTCAAACCCCTACTATTCTGTGATCCTGAGATGGAAAAACTGTTGTAGTGAGAAAATGTCTACAAATCTGTACACAGAGAAAGAATGGTGTTAATGGCAAGTAGTAGCAGATACGCATCATCTTTCAGGATAAGAAAAACTGAAAATAAGAAAAAGATGTTGACAATAATGCATAACTACTTATGTTTATTATCTTATTACTTGGTATTCTGGATAGAATGCTAGGCCTGATTTTCTATGTTCTATTTGAACTGAGGCTGAGGTATTTTCAGACTTAGATTGTCCTATAATTTATTATTAGTGCTTAACTGGATGAGGAAAAAAAACCAACAATAAATTTATTTCCAATTCATATTAGATTTTGTAATCATACTGTTTACTACCAGAACAAAAAGTGGCATAACCAAGGAAAGAGTAGAGTCTGCTTTGGGATTGTAGTGGCTTGGGAGTTTCTCCCACACACATGATTCACCAGACTAACTCACATGGCTGGAAGTTAAGGAATGAAGCTATATTTTACAGCATAGCATGAATTTGCAATCATATATACACAATATATACAGATAGTTACAACTATATACGACTATATACAAGTTAAAAGTCACACAGAAATACAAAACACCTCCCGAACAACACAACTGCTCAGGAGGGCTCCAAACTAACTCCCTTCCTTTTTCCCACCCCCTCCCTTACCTCAGAAGGTAGGGGTGAGATGCAGATAAGGAGTTAGAAGAACGATTAGGCTGAGTTATACAGATCCAGGCAAAGGAGCTAATGAAGCAAGCAGCAACCAGACAGAGACTGAGAAACTTTGTTATTGTTTCTTGGTTTTATATTCCCAAGCAAAACCAATGAGTGATATAAACATATTTTCTTTTCACACCCAATAATCTAATTTCTCTCATTAAAATATTCCAACTGACCTCAAACCAGCACAGCAGTTTATGCAGATTGCATTCAAACTTGAGACTTTAAACAAAACACAATCTACTATAAATGGATGTTGATCAATTTGCCAGTGTATCTCAGAATGACATCTCAAATAGCATCTTGAGAAGATTGTGAAAGTGTAACTTATTCCTCACAGAATTCAACATTTCCCAAGTTTACTTTAAATGTAAAATTTACCCCTGCAGTTGATTATTTTTCTCAAACTTTTGGGACCACATAAGTAAAAGCTCATCAGTAACTATTCTTTTTACAGCAATAATTATCGTGAGAACTATCAGAACAGTCCCATGAAAAATACAAATTATTATATTATTTGTTTCTGTAAAATAAACAAACAAACAAACAAAAGAAAACCCATGTTGCTACCTATGATGTAATTACTTTGATAAGAAATTGAGGTAGTTAGCATATCAAATACCTCATGAAGAAAGAAAAACTTATAAGTTTGAGTAATAGGACATAAACTTTAATTAGCGACCCAAGAGAATAAGTCAAGCTAATAAAACCCAAACTAAAATAGTAAAAGGCCAACAACTTGCCCATTTCCTTGGGCAACATGTGATTGTCAGATGATATGATTTCATCAGTAGCATCAACAGCAGAATCACTCAAGTAGAGAAGATAATCCTAATTTAAAACGAGCTAGAATAAGAAATGTTTGTGACTGAGTATTCCTAATCTAATATCAATGATAACCAGATGCTAGTAGAGTTAAAAGTCAATGCTAATTTCATTACTTAATTGTTCATTACCATCCATACTACTTTGCCTTTGGATTAGAAACCTGTTCCTTATGATATACTTTACTGTAAAATAAATAAATTGCTCTTCAAATATTACCTCATTAAAAATCCATAATTTCATTAATTTTCTACAGTAAAAAATATATATTTGTTAAGAGAATTTCTGAATTTGCATATCAGGGAACTATTACCAAATAAGCAACTTTGACTTACTTTGTTTGAGCAGTTCCCATCTGATGTTTCTCTGTTTACTCCTAATTGCAGTCTTCTTTTCACCATCATGAAGTTATTTCACTTTATGTCTCCTGTATTTCAACACACACTTCTCTTTTTTATCACAGGGAAAATCAAAAATGAGGAAAAAGAGTTATTTTTATTTGACAAGCATTACTCCTATCTAAGTCATGTGAGTGGTTCATGTGCAGGTTCTCTTCTGCAAAGTTAATGAACCCTGACTAGCTACACATCTGTGTCCTTTATTTACATTTTCCATTTGTAATGGTTTAGCACAAGGGCTAACCTGCCTGCTCCCACAACACAAGAGTGAGAAGAGTAATACATGCAACTCAGGGTCGAGATAAAGAGATGAGAGTTTAATATAACATATATAGGCACAATGCATAATTACCTTAGCTAATAATCTAATTAATCTAATAATAATAAATTATTACCTTATTTTAGCCTATATTCAGAAGAAGCACAGGGAAAAAAAACCCAGAACAAATCAACTAACCAAACAAAAAGTGCAGCAACCTCAAAACCGACCAAACAATCTAAAACAGAAAACCAAAACCAAAACCAGCAGCTACCCGACTGCCACCCATTCTGCCACCATGCACGTGGACCCCAACATCCAAGAACCTGGAACCCAGAAACAGCAACTGGAACAGGAAGCCTTCCATGTTGCAATCTGAACTTCAAGCCACATAATACTTTGCTTTAGATGGCACTTTCATTTTTGAGGATGGCAATACTGTGTCATGGTAAGAATAATAGCAGCAGGTTCAACTCAATAGATGACACTCGTGTAAATATCTCTCAGCCCTGCTTTTACTAGCATTTCGCATATGTCTCTTTCAACAATAAAACATGTGTGAAGGTTTGGGAGTTACACGCCCCCCCACACTTTGTAAAATGACCCAGACTAGAACTCAGCCGGCTGGAAGTTAAGGAATGAAGCTCGATTTACAGCTCAGCACAATATACAAGCAGATATATACACAACATACAGGAATATTTACAGAAATATACAAGTTAAAGGTAAAACAGAAACACAACACCCCTCCCAGAAATCAGAGACCCCAGGAGGGGCTTCCAACCACCCTTCCACCTTCTCCCCACCCCTACACCTTACCCCCAGGTTTGCCTTACGCGCAAGGAGAATTTTGAGGATGGTTAGTGAGGTTACTCAGCAGAGAGGAGAAGCCAGAAGCTAGATCGACCGAGACGCTGTGTCCCAGAGACGACAAGCTCGAGTGGCTTATCTATGTTTTGAGTTATTTTTCTCATCTCAGCAAACCTATGAGTGAAGTAGACATCACCATTGTTTTCCTTTCACAGCCTATAATATAGTTTTCTCTATTAAAATATTCCAATTAGCTCAAACCAGCACAACATGTTTGTGGCATGTGTAAAATAGTGAACATGCCTGTTGGTTATCTGGCCTCTGACAAATGTAACACATGATAGCTTAGTTCTTCTAGTCTTCTCCTTCAGCATAGACATATATGGAATGAAATTTGCTACTTGTCATTGTTCCTTTCTATTAAATTAAAAATATCTAGTGTAATTGTTTCTGAGTTTTTTTTTTCCTCTCAGATCTGACAGTTATTGTTCAATATTTAAAATTATTTAGGTATATAAGTAATTTTGGGTTTGCATGTATACATATGAAGACAGAAGAGGTGGACAAAAAATTATTTAAGGCACACACAGATCATCATGAGGGGTTTTAAATTTTTTAAATTTTTTTTATTTTGGAAACTGAGATGAAGAAATATTTATATCTGATTCTTCAAGCTCATACATCTATGTTTAATATAGTTATTATGAATAGTTCTATTTATGTAAAAAAGATCATGAAGGCCTTAACCTCTTACTGATTCCTACTTTCTTCTTAACTTCAGAAAGCTGATAAGCAGTATACAGGTAATATATTTTTAATCCTACCAGCTCCTTAGCTTAATCTTTTGCTCCCAGAAGAACAGAAATTTGTTGAAAGGAGGCAAGGATCTGGATTGCTAATTCTGCTTGAAGTCAAGGAATGTAAGGAATGTCCGTTTCTCCACTCTTCTGTACTTCAGAAAATTACTCTAAATTTCCCAACTTATCCAGATACTTGACATTCTAACCCAAAAGTCTTCAACATTATTTTTAATGTATAGAAGAATTCAGAACAAATTCCCTTCCTGATGTTAGGCTCTGCGACTATAGATTTTATTTAAAAACAAAGAATTAAATGAGTGCAGGCCCATCTACAAAAAGTACACAATTTTTAATATTAATGTTAATGACCTATGAAATGTCAAAGAAAGCTTTACCTATCTACAACTTGTGAATTTTCTATCAATAGCAATTTTTCAATTAAGATTAGATATATCTTCTCTAAAAATATATGTTTTAGTTTAAGAAGGAGCTGTTTAAGAGTAAACTTACACTTTATATTACACAATGCAACAAAATTAATTACCGTGGTGGTTTCTTCTGTTTTCATAGAGAAAGTATTATCCCTACATTCCCCATATCAGTCTAAAACACAAAAATCACATGCTTAGCCAAGACTATATACCATGAGTCTGTGGCAGAACAAGACTAGTAAAATAAATATCATGAGTGCTTTAATCTCAGTTTATATTATAGATATACTTTAAATTTTGCCTTTCAAATAGAATATAAAGTTGTATCTGGTTCCTCAAGAATAAAAACTTAAAGTAGTTTTCCTCTGAATACTGTTCAGTGTCTGCCCATCCCTCCCCTTTCGAGAAATCTAATTGTCATGCTCTTTTGCATCTTTAAAGAAATAAATTTCCCTTTCGTTTTCTTCTTGTAATTGAATTCCTAATAGTTTTTGAAAATGCAATTGGATGTGGGTTTAACTGCAAGTCAGGTATTTGCTGTTCAGATCTTTCAGTAATTAATGACAGTTACAATCACTCAGTGCTAGTGCTACTGGCAGACTGACAAGTAATCCCAATAGATTTTTTTCCCTAGTCTCCAACTAGATTTTGTGAATCTCAACAATTTTAATTGCTTCCAAGATTTTAGTTTTAATGACATTCAAGCAGAACAACTTCATGAAGAAAAAAAATGTTCTAACTCAATTCCAGATACAAAAGACACCAGCAACTGTTAACCTAAAGTTCTGTATTGTCAGTAATGAGGGAGAGGCATGCCCTGCAGTAGAAACCTTAAATCATAATTTGGAATTCTGCCCTGACTGCAGTACTTGAGAGTAAAGCAAGCACATTGAAAGTAAACACATTGAAAGTCAATCTCTGATTTAGACAGAGACATTCTGAATGTTGTCCATTCTTCCACTTTCTCTCAGTGTCTCAAATGTATGCAAATGTTAACTCATTCATCTATAGAAGTGAGATTTCTCTTTTTTTTTCTTCAGATAAATAGAATACTCTCAATCTGTGCATTACATTTGATAAATTCCTCAGTAAATACAAATCTTGTGCGAAAAGAGAGTTCAAGTTGTATTTTAAGTTCACTCAATATATTTCTTTATTTATGTAATATTCACTATGATCTGAAAACACAGCATGTAGAATATGAAGCTGAAAGATGAGCTGTCAGGGAAGACAACTGTCCTGAATGGGCAAAGAACTTTTGAAGGAATTAAGGGGAAAAAAAAGAGAATGTATCACCTTTGGAAAGAGGGGGAGATAAATCAAGAAATGTTTAAGGATGTTGCCAGGTCATGTAGGAAAAAAGATTAGAGAAACAAAAGTCCAGTTAGAACTTAAACTGGCCACTTCCATGAAGGATAACAAGTAATATTTTAGTAAATATATTAATGGCAAAATGAGGGGCAAGGACAGCCTCCACTCTTTATTGGACATGGAGGGGAATATAGTAACTACAGATGCTCACCCACAAGAAAGGTCAGAAGGAGGACTCAGTAAATTACAGTCCTGTCAGCCTGACCTCAGTGCCAGGCAAGATCATGGAACAGATCATCTTGAGTGCAATCACAGTGCACCTACAGAATGGCCAAGGGGACAGACCCAGCCAGCACAGGTTTAGGAAGGGCAGGTCATTCTTGACCAACCTGATCTCCTTTTACAACCAAGTGGCCTGGTGGATGTGGGGAAGTCTGTGGATGTAGTCTACCTGGGCTTCAGCAAAACCTCTGACAGTGTCTCCCATAGCAAAATCCTGGCAAATCTGGCAGCTTGCGGCTTGGACGGGGCACTCTGTGCTGAGTTAAGAACTACCTGGATGGCTGCACCCAGAGAGGTGTGGTGAGTGGTGTCACATTCAGTTGGCAGCCTGTCACTATTGGTGTCCCCCTGAGATCAGTGTCGGGCCCAATTCTGTTTAATATTTTTACTGATGATATGCATGAGGGAATTGAGTCTACCAAGTTGGGAGCAAGTGTTGATCTCTTAGAGCGTAGGAGGACTCTGCAGAGGGACCTTGACAGGTTGAGTAGATAGACAGAGTCCAATGGCATGAAATTTAACAACTCTAAGTGCCAGGTTCTGCTTTGGCCACAATAACCCCATTCAGTGCTGCAGTCTGGACGCATAGTGGCTGGAGAGCAGCCAGGCAGAAAGGGACCCTCTACTTAGCTCTATTTAGACCACATCTTGAATACTGTGTCCAGTTCTGGCCCCTTCAATTTAAGAAAGATGCTGAGATGTGTTCAGAGAAGGGCAACAAGGCTGGTGAGGGGTCTGCAGCACAAGCCCTAAGAGGAGTGCCTGAGGTTGCTGGGGTTGTTGAGGAGGCTCGGGGCGGGGGACACACACCTTATCGCTGTCTACAACTACATGAAAGGAGATTGTAGACAGATGGGAGCTGATCTTTTCTCCCAGGCAACCAGTGTCAGAAGAAGAGGATACAGTCTCAAGCTGCACCAGAGGACATTTAGCTTGAATGTTAGGAAAAAATTATTCACAGAGATAGTGATTGACCATTGGAATGGGCTGCCCAGGAAGGTGGTGGAATCACCACCCCTGGAAGCATTTAAAAAAAGACTGGATGTGTTCCTCAGTGCCATGGTTCAGTTGGTTAGATGGTGTTGGGTAATAGGTTGGACTTGATGATCTCAGAGGTGTTTTCCAACCTGTTTAATTGTGTGTGATTCTGCGATTTTTGAAGAATCTTCTAATGAGCTCTCTAGCAAATGCTACATATACATTTGTACTTTTATTTGATGCTATTGTTCATGAGACATAATCAGGTCTTCAGAATGTAATTTATATTTCATAGGCAGAACAGACAACCTAATAAAACTTATGGACAACAACACATTTTGAAACAATTCAGGACTTTATCTTTGAGACCAGATCTAGAAACTGATGACAATGCAAAAGTCAGAATGTACTTACTCATCTGTATTATTGAAATATATGAGCAAACATAATTTAAGCAGAATGACCATGATTAAGAAATACTTTTAAAATTAACATACTACTGAGTTGTATTCATTACATAACTATTTAATTATTATTTGTGAAAAATTGATAACTGTTTCTCTGAAAGGGAAGGGGGAGAAGGCTTCACAGATTTTTATAGCTACACCTAGAGGAATTTGTTTAACAGACAAGCGGCAATTTTCAGAGGCATTTCGTAATGTCTCATATAAGCTCAAAAAGCATTTGCAAATCTGCCTTAGATTTATAGTTCCAGAAGCAGTAATGGGTAGATTTGTTACAATGAATGGTATCCACAAAATCTAGGAATATAGATCTATCAATGAAGCCAAGAACAAGAGAATAAGCAAGCTCCAACTCGACAGTGAGAGAGTGACCTCAGAAGTTAACAGCCTCCATGAGGACTGACTCATGTTATACACACCTCACACCATGGGCAATAATGATTTCTGTGCTCATACAACTTAAGTATCACAGTTTTCCCACATGCCTATGTCTTACAACAAAATGTAGTTTTCTCAAATTAATCTTTGCAGTCCTGAATTATCCCTTAATAGTAAATATTTTCTCATAAAAATTAAGTTACAATTATGTGATTATATTACACAGTGCCTGAAAATGTTTCTGGAACTGGAAACAGTGATCCATATTGTTAATTTATTAGAACTAGGTTTTTGACATAGTTTTGGCACTGGCCAGTTAGAACTGTTAGAGATAATTCCCAGGCATGGTTAGGAGAGATTACTCTACTATGCTGGTTTTATGTGGCCACCCTGTTCTGGGTAGCAAAAGTCTAAGATACTATGTAGATTCACCATTCTACTTCAGATGACCTCTACACCAGAAAGCAGTCCTGGATATGTTTGACTCATTGGCTCATCTAGTATGCTATGTCATAGTGTTACATAATTGACAGAGTATATGCCATGTTGTTAGTCATTCTGTATCTTATGTACTATTAAATTATATACTAAAAAAAAAAAAAAAATCACAGTAAACACAGAGATGAGAGAGGATCAAAGGACCAATGATAAGTAGAGGGCCAATGAAAAAGGAAGACCCTGACTCAACTATTTCCTACAGCCATTAAAGGAGAGAAAATAGACTATGGCTTTTCCAGTTAAAGCCACTAGGATGAAACAAACAAGTGAAAGAGGAAGACCAAAGTAGTCTGGGGACAAACAAGTACAGGAAATTAGAGACAAAAACATGTAACAGCAGGCTGGGTAAGTGTAAACAGGTTGCTATTGACTGGTATGAATAAGTCTTACACTTGATGACCACACTCAGTCCTATATTCTCATGAAATCCTATTTGTTCATGGGAACGTCTTCTTTATCCTGTGAGTCTGTATATGAATACATTAAATCAGTGGCCTTTGGTTATTAGAAGTCTGAGTGGAGGAATAGCTTCATACAACTCTTGCTTGCACATTACTGTTCTGTAGGTATTCATGCCAATTTTGGGAAAGGTGGTGTTTTTTATGTGATATTGTGATGACATAAAAGTATCTGAATAACAATCTTTGTCCACCCTTTGTATTACTTTTAGAGTTTGAGTCATCACATCTTCTTCATGTTAATGAACACTTACCCCCCCACACACCTCAAGTCACAATGAGAGTGGGTGGTCTGACTTATCCAGATCTCTGAAACACAGCTTTGTGGGCTATCATGATTCCTAATGTTTTTTAATGGCATTCTACCATTTCTATGCATGATTTATTGTTTCCTACAGGGATGCAAAGTACTGTGATTAGTCCTTGCCTATGGATAGATGATCTGACTGTCTTCTTTTGAATTCTAGATTGGCCAGAAAAACTGTAATGTAGCAGTGGGATGTGAAATTTTCCTCATTATCACAATTCTACATTCACTGGACTTTCAATGATTTTGATAAGGTGTTATATTACATTTATATGACCCACTAAAAACAGTTGCATGCTCACACAGATTGCATTAAGCTGGAAGGCACCCTCAAAGATCATCTCATCTGAACCTCCTGCAGTGAGCAGGGGCATCTCTAACTAGATCAGGCTGCCCAGGGTCACATTTGGTCTGATCTTGAATATCCCCAGGTAAGAGGCCTCAACCTCAACCCTCAGGAGCCTGTTCCAGTATTTTACCACTCTCATTGTAAAGGGTTTTTTCCTTATGTCCAAACTAAATCTACCCTGTCCCAGTTGAAATCCACTCTCTTGTCCTATTGCTACAAGCCCTTCTAAACAGTTTTTCTCCAGGCTTCTTGTAGGTCCCCTTCAGATATTAAAATGTAGCCATAAGGTCTCCCTGGAGCCTCCTCTCCTGCAGACTGAATAGCCCAAATTCTTTCAACCTATCTTTATAGAAGAGGTGCTGCACCAGTCTGATCATCTTAGCAGCCCTCCTCTGGACCTGCCGAAGCAAGCTTTCCTTGTGTTGGGGGTCCCAGAGCTGGACACAGTTCTCCAGGTGAGGTCTCACCATAGCAAAGTAGCAGAATCACCTCTTTCAACCTGCTGGCTACACTTCTTTTGATGCAGTTCAGGATGTGAATTGCTTTCTCAGCTACAAGTGCACATTTTGGGCTCATGTCTCTCTTATTGTTCACCAGGCATAAATTCACATATATTAGCCTAAACTAGTGGGTTTTTAGTTAAAAAAAAAAAACAAAAAACAACAACAACAAAAAAAAAAACCAAAACCATAAGTAAATCACAGAATAAGACATGGTGAAATCCTTCATGAGAAAAATAACTAAGCCATTAGAACCTGTATCAGTCACATAAGAGATATCAAGTAACAGTTATAAATGGATACTTGGGATCTGAATAGTTGTGTCTTTTTGGTGTATATGAGTCATCCTTAAGTCTTGGGGAGTAATTGCAAGTATCATTTGTTTCTAGACTGCATATAGTAGTAAGTATCTTACAGTTCTTTTGTTGGTGTTTTGGTTTTGCTGTTGTTGCTGGTTTTGTTTCTTTTGTGGGAGCTTTTAGGTTTCTTGGCAGGGAGGGTGTTTAGGTTTCTTTTCCCCCTGTTTTGTTGGGTAGGGTTGCTTAAGTAGCATCTTGTGTAACAATCTGACACAGCGCAATATGATTTAATTTAATGTGATGTATTACACAACTTAGAAGAAAACTTACATTGAATTACATACTTGCTGTCAATTTCAACCATGAATATCTGTCATGGTAGGCCTAAGCAGGCCAAAATAGGCTTACACATGTCCTGGCTTGCCCAGACATGTTTTTCTGCTCTCCCCACTTTCTGCTATGGGGAGAAGCAACCACAGGGGAAAGAGGACAAAGAACCTGGAGCCACTGAGTCTAAGGACTCTGGCTTGCCCAGACATGTTCCCCTGCTCTCCTTCCTTCTGTGCTGGGCGAAGTAACCGTGGGAAAGAGGACAAAAGCCCTGGCTTCACCTAACATGGTCAAGCTTGGCAAAGTGCCATCCTGATCCGCTAATCTATGTCCAAAGGCCCATTAATCTTGGGCTGTATTGATAAATGGGATGAGCAGGTAGCACAATGTGCTCTCTGCCATTGTATTCATGTGTGCTGCTGCTGCCGCCTCATTGCATCCTGAATTGTCTGGAACTCCCCTACCAGAAACAGGCTCTAAATGCCTGCAGGCGACTGGCCTGCATAGCCAGCATGACATTGTGCCAAGACTGCACATCACATTGCATCCTGCCTGCCCTCTGTGAGGCTTCTGCTGAACCGGGAATC
>WBNM01000548.1:221909-239854 GCA_013399055.1 Ramphastos sulfuratus | reverse complement strand
TGTACCTGAATATCCAGAGTCCTTGTCAGATTCAGCTGCTGCCATGTTGAAGCGTTGGTTCAGACTCTTCATTTCTGTCACTTTGCCCAACAGCTCCCCAGGGTTCTCAATAAATGACTACTTTGTCTCCATCCTTCCATAGTAGCACAAGCAGTTTTTAACACCTTCTCCATTGAGGAACTACAAAAACAATTAAGAACAAAAAAAGGACTTTCTTTGAATCTAAAGAAAGTTCCATTAGTATAAAACAAGTACATTTGTCCTTAAAGAAAATCAGGTTATCAAAGGTTGTTGTATCTGTTAAATCATCTGCTGAACTGAATTAAACTCACAGCTTCACAGCTTCTTTGTTTATTGCATATTTAGGCCAGCAAAAGCTTGCCAATAAAACCACAGTTTATTCTCTGCAAAACTCTCTGAACTATTCATGGTTAATAACACATTACAGAGCTGAAAAGACAGGCAGCAACTCTTTACATTAACTGATATGTTACTCTGTAGAGCCTTCTGGACTAAAGTTGTCCATCTGCCTTAGGCTGACTTTTTAAGTTTCAGAATAGTTTCCATGATCCAATTTTTCAGTCCTCTGCATCAACTAGAGAAAAAAAAAAAACCCACAAACAATATCAAAGTAGGCATGACTGTCGAGTCCTTTCATACAGGTTAGAAGATGCCAAAAAAAAATCTAGGACAGAGGAAGGAAGGAAGAAATTAACTGAAACAGAAATATAGTACACACTTTTTGAGGGGTTCTCCCCCCCCCCCCCCTTTTTTTTTTTTGGTAGTTATTACTACTCTGTGAATGCCATCAATGAATTAAATCCAGTGAGACCTCATCTGGAGTAGTGTCCAGCTCCGGGGCCTTCAACACAACAGAGACATGGACCTGCTGGAATGGGTCCAGAGCAGGGCAACAGAGATGATCAGAGAGCTGAAGCAGCTCTCCTGTGAAGACAGGCTGAAAGAATTTGGGCTGTTCAGCCTGAAGAAGGCTCCAGGCAGACCTTATAGCTACATTTCAATATCTAAAGAGGACTTACAGGGAGTCTGGGGAAGGACCTGTAGCAATAGGACAAGAGGCAATGATTTTACATTGGAGCAGGGTAGATTGAGGTTGGACATAAGGAAGAAGTTCTTGACAGAGAGAGTGGTAAAACACTGGCACAGGTTGCCTAGGGATGTGGTTAAGGTCCTGACCCTGGAGACATTCAAGATCAGACTCACAGTGGCCCTAGGCAGCCTGATCTAGTTGGAAGTGTCCCTGGTCACTGCGGGGACGTTGGACAAGATGACCTTTGAAGCTCCCTTCCAACCTGATGCAATCTGTGAATCTGTATTTTAATAGCACTGAAGACATGGATGGAGTTGAAGGGTGTGAAGGCACTTGTTTCATTCAGCTCCATTCCTCAGTGCCTGAGCAAGCCAGAATACAGAGCACAGGTCAGTCAATCTTGCTGAATCAGGTGAAATAGAAAATTTCATACGTAGACTTAGAGAGCAAAGTACACAGGAGGTTCATCTGAAGAGCACAAGGCATAAGCAATTTCTAACTATCAGATAAGGTAGTAAAGTAATTCCTTCCTGTATACCAAAATGTGGGAAACAGGAATGTGATGTCTTCATCTGCTAGAAATGTAATGTCCAGTTCTAGAAAGTTCAGCAACATGAGTAACCATGATAAAAAAGCAGATATGAAGTATACAGTTTTTATCTATAATTAAATCAATGCTCTTCTGAGTCATATGGGATAGTTGCATATCTCTTTTTACACTGCCAGTGAGCTAACTGGAGACTTTTAGAATAAAAATCTCTCAAATTATTCAAAGAATGAAACAGAAAACTAATGCTATTACACTGGTTCCTCCAACCCAAAAATACAAAACCAAACTAAAAGTTAAAGGCTATTAATAAAATTCCCCCCCTGCCAAGAATTAAAAATTACTCGGGCCATATTTTATATTACAAAAAACTACCTATCTCAAGGACTGAATCCCAAAACAAGTCTGCTGAGCTGGATGAAACCCAAACAATAAAAATAGCTGAATGTGAAAAGCTGTGATTTTGTTTCTAGAGTCTGTTTTACTCTCAAGAGTTAAAGGCATCACAGAACAGAAAGTAAAAGTCAGTGATCAGATAACATGCTGGGACTGAAGAAATCTGTACTGCCAGAAATGCAACACATACTATACCTGCACTCCTAGGGCAGCCATGGCCTTAGAAATGCCCTATTCTTCCCACACCCAGAATAAGATAATTGTAAGGCTAAAAATAAAAGCTATGAAACCCAGAAAAATATAGATACATTATGGCCTCCCATTCTACATACTTGTTGCAACATTCAGGTGCTTCCTGAGGGTAGGCAGACTACAGTAAGACAGTTTTGACTTGTCTTAAAGAAGGTATGTAAGAGTTTCACTAACAGAAAGTGACATGATAAATTGCAGAAGTTATATGTACTATTATTTGTAGAAAATAATTTCCTATATAGGAAGGCAATGCTTTGAAATTGTGTCTCATGTTAAAGGTTGGATATTTAAATTACTAATACAGGAACTCTGAAGTTCACACCACAGTCAGGCCAGCTGTCCATTAATGGCAGTATCCAGAGCAAGCTACTTCAAATGACATTTCAGCAGACGTTCTGGAATAATCTGCTCCGAAAGGCAAGTTTCTTCTTAAGGTCCTGACAACTGGTTGCTAGAATTCTTTTCCAAGACCATGTGCTTTGGTACCTCCAGCAACCAACTCTGTACGTCAAATAACAGTGCTGAGATGGTAGGCTGACTGCCTATTTCAAGAAAGATAGCATAATGGTCAGCAGAAGAGAATTTCCTCAGTAGCTATCTGCATCATTTTTCCCTTGCATCTTCAGTCACATCAGCTCACCTGCTAACAGGTGTGGAGCAAACATAACTATCTAAGAGCAACTCAGATGTTATCCCTGGAAGATAAGTTTTAAGTCCTCATCTATGTTTTCATTACTTAAGGGCTTTCCCCTCTCTTCGAAAAACGTATTTAAGAAAATCATACATATAAATTATTACCTCCCCAAAAAAGCTGAAGTAGAAACAGAAGGAGAACGAGAAACAAGTAAAATAACAACATGTAACGTGCTAGCCTTGCATCAAGGTAAGTTTTGGGAAGGGCTGGCTTATATTCCTCTACCCTCACAGAAAAAAAAAATGCCCACAACAAACTACAACCGAAAACAAACCAACCAGAAACATCACTTTCCCGAGACGCGGGATCCCTGCTACCCACCCGCAGACCACAGACAGGTGTCCCTCCGTGCACCCACGGGAAGCACTGGCGCCATCCGCGACACCCAGGGCCCTCCCCCCCACCGCAGCGACAAGCCCTGACCCCACCCGGCCACCTTCCCGTCGCTTCGCCCACACGCCAGGCCCGGTCGACGAGGAATCCCCGGAGCTCTACCCACCCGGACGGGGTGCTCTCGCCGCGGGTCCTACGCGAGGCGCAGCTCCCCGCGCAGGCGGGGCCGCGCACCCGACTTCGGGCCCGAGCTGCCGTCCCGCCACACGGCGAGGCAAAGCGAAGCAAAGCAAAGAAAGGCGAGGCCAAAGAAACCCCGGCAATGGCCAGGGGTCCGCGGGCCGCACAGCTCGCACCACTTTATCACAGCCGCCTCGCACCACACCAAACCCTTCACCTGCTACTGGCCCCCGGACAGCCACAGCTCTAAGCTCGCTGCGCATGCGCACCGCCATACGCTGGCGCACGCAGCTTTCCCAGCGCCGGGACCCCGGAAGAGGAAAGATGGGGGCGCGGCTGCCGGCGGCGCTCGCGCGCACACTGACAGGCTGCCCGCGCGCGCACACTGACAGGCCGGCCGCGCGCCGGCTGTGGTGTCTGTACTAGCGCCGCGCGGGGCTGGGCGTTGAGATGGCGTCGTGATGGCGTCGTGGTGCCCGGGGCAGCGCGCCCGTGGGGAGCGGGTGCCGCGGAGCAGGGGCCTCTAGGGGACAGCAGGGACAGGAGTCCCTGCTACAGGCCATGGAGTGCAGTGGGGTTTGAGGAGAGGGCGGCTCTATATGTGCTAGCGGCCCTGGATGCACACAGGGTCTGTTAGGGAGGAGGGGTGCCACTGTGTTGATTTCGAAAGGCTTCTAGAGACCCATCCCACCACTATAGTTAGGAACATGGCAGAAAGGAGCATCTTCACTGAAAAACTGTGTGGTTGCATCCTGCTGGCCTTTGCCACAATGCCGCGGAAGTGTGCAAGAGCTTGAAGCTGTTTCTTAGCTAAACTGGACTTCTGGGGGAATCAGACAGCATTGTCAGAGCCAGGATGCTGCTGGGCTTAGCAAATAATATGCAAAAGAGTACAGGTTCTCTCCACGCAGGAGCTGACTTTGGTAGAGTCTCGCTCCAAGAATGAGGAATTACAGCAAAACCCAAGTCCCAACAGCCATCTACAAAAGAAGGAAAGCAGCACCAAAGAAGTCCAGGTCGTTGTCAGTTTGGCACAAAGAGGGCGAACGTGGCAAAAGGAGGTGTCATGAGCCAAGGATCCCCTTACTCTTCAGCGTGGTTGGTAGATAGGAGATTGTAAAAGAAGTATGTGGATTTGCCATGAACTGCATATAAAACAAGGGTAAATAAGTAGGCCTAATGGAATCCTATGGTTTAATAAATACAACTAGAGCAGCAGTTCTTGTTCTGAGAACTGCGTAACCACGACCAAGCTCCCAGGAGTCTGTCAGAATATTTTGCATCTGGATGTGAAAGTAATTTCATTAGAGAAAACTGAAAAGGCTGTGAGGAAGGGCTACGTAAAGACGTAGTTCCCTAAAACGTGGACAAAAGAAAAGCTTTTGCTGTTAACCATGGTGTTAAGAACATGGAGCATGCTGATTGAAATACCAGTATGACACTGTCATTTCGAAAATGTGACACAGACCACGTTCCATTCCTGACAGTCCAATGTACTGTGAGAGAACACTGGTGACACACACTGCTGGGATGTATTTTGAGTACCGAAATACCTGAGTTGGCTCTCAGTTATATTTAAACAACACCATGAGCTGTGTAACCTCTAGACTTCAGATTTGGATCTCTTTCTGTTTGGAGGTTCTGAGGAAAAGCATGCTATGAATGATACTGCATCATGCTCAGGCATGGTCCTGCTTGTCTTATCCCCAGAAACAGCCCTTACTGATCTCCACAGAGGCTGGATTTCTCAGGATAGAGAGTATGTGTGGATGCTCACTGAAAGAGCTCAATGGAGAGTGAACAACCTGGATTTGTGACAAACAACCAGAGTTCAGTTCAGGTGATGCAGAACAGCTTTGAAATGTGTGACACCAGGCCTTCATTCAAGGGGTGACAGGTAGGAGAGTTTAGATACTGCACTGTTTAATAGAGAGGTATTCTCAGATAAGTCAATGTAAACCTCTGGTTTAAATAAATTAACCTTAGATTTATAAATTTTAAATAAATGTATACATTTTAAATAAATGTATACATTTTAAATAAATGAAATCTCAGGTTTATATTGACCATTATGACCTGAATTCTTGCTGGTCCAAAACATGCTTGGTTTTGGTAAGTCTAATAATATGTCTGTCATTGAACCTTTTCTCCCTTTTTTGTTTGATTTTTCATTGCTACAGGTCTCATTTACTGTGTGCTTACAGTGATTACTGTCAGTGGCAACAGGATGTTCTGTTTTCAGATGCTTTATTGTGGTTTGCTTGTTTATCCTAAAGATGAGTGTTTTGGCAAAGGACTATTAGCTTTTTTGTTCACTTGTTTAGTTTGGTCACACAACAGAAGACTGAAAAGAATATTGGTCATGTGTGGCTGCATGTTTACTCTGCTTAGGTGTTTCAACACTTCTATTTAAATTAAAAAAAAAACAGTATTGAATCTCTTCTTCCAGGAAAAGATGTAGAAATCATCTTTCATGGCTTAAGAGAAACAAAAGGAAGTATTTTATCCAACAAGGCAGTTAAATAATAGGTCTTGTGTGGTTACTGAACAATTAATAAAGGTGTTGATGCATGGACTTTGTAAATGCTTGTGGAACAAAGGGTCTTTTGTCATAACACAGCAGAAGAATGAAATATTTGGCTTACTTCAGGAGTAAAGCATAGCCAGGTTAGAAAAAGAATGTTGGGGAAATGAGTGAGTATGAAAGGTGTTTCTCCCTAATGTACTCTGGACTGTTGAAATAGAATGGTGCTGCCCCAGTCAAAAGCAGTAACCCAAAAAGTGATCAGCACAGCCCTGATTCTTTGTGCCCTTACATGTGCTCAGCTTCCAAACATGACTAGTGCATACAGTCCCAGGGTTTTGTCAAAAGGAAGAGAAATAGGACACATATTCCACAGGGATTTCATACTGTATTCACTTCCAAAACAAGTCTTATTTTACTAGTAAGAGAAGGCCAAGGAAGAGGAGCTGCTCTTTTGCGCAGTTTCTCCAAACTCTCAGTTGGCCCAAAAGTTGCAAAGGAGTTCCAACATAATATGATACAGAGCATCAAAGGTGCTTTCTTCTTGATATGCTGTCTCTGCTAATCATTTCTTATTGTTAAATTATCATCATTCTTTCATTCTTTCTTCCTTTAATTTTGAAGCATTTATAGTAAAGATGAAGTTGTAGATGGATACAAGAATCTGAAAGATCTGTACTTAGGAAAGGGAACGTACCTAGATAAAGTTGAAATATAAAAGAAAAGCAAGCCATTATTAAAAAACCTTCATTAGAGAAAAATTTTGCTAACTCAACTGCTGGGTGAAATTCTGTGACATGATAGACTTCAGGTTGGAGCAGGAGATCATACAATATCTCTTTCATACTTGGATATTTATTTTAAAATACATTAATTATTAATAAAACCTGTACGTGGAATGTCTTTTCTTACAGAATTGGAGGTTTGTTTTAATGCCAACGACACAACATACAAATGTAAAAGGAAACACATTTGAGATTTAGTGCCTCTCTGCTAAAAGGTGAAGCAAATACTTCAACCGCATTTATTCATTCTTTGGTTGAGGCCAATGAAAATTTAGAGGCTTCATTTTAGCAATATTCTTCTATCCATGTAGTAAAGAAATAAGTGATAGGAGGAACAATGGTAACTGTAACAAAATATCACAAAATCATAGAATCATAGTACGGCTTAGGTTGGAAGAGATCTTAGAGATCATCTACTCCAGCCTCCCCACCATGGTCAGGAATGCTTCTCAACTAGACTTGGCTGCTTAAGGCCTCATCCAGCCTGGCCTTGAACACCCCCAGGGTGTGCCCCCTGGGCAGCCTATTCCAGAGTCTCACCACCATTGTACTGAAGAACTTCCTAAGAAGTTAGACTTTAATTCAATAATGTGAGTTTAATAAAGCTATTTATTTTCAGACTAACCTAATTCAATACAGTACCTGCTAAACAAATTCAGTTTGTGACTGTAAGAAGAAAAAGAGCTGAGTTTGTGGTGTTTTCAGACAAGCATCTAATCTTTCCAGTTCAGATAATGTATTCTATCACTTATTTCTTTATTTTTAATACGTGGATAGAAAAACAATATTAAAATTAAGCCTCTTCTTCTCTGCCAGTCTTCAGTGTAGCTTCTGTTGTGTGGAAAGCATGTAGAAAGTTGGTTTTACTTATTCAGCACAATTCCATCAGAGAAATCTTCTCATGTTATTGTTATTTTCTGACAGAGAAATCTACAGGATTTACACTGCTGTCATGAAAGAGTTACTGTTTGCTCCAGAGCAGGATAGATGTCATGTTTTCCTGGAAATAAAAATTGTTTGGGTTTGTATTTCAGATGTTGATTGTTGCTTTGGGAGCTTTTTTGTGTCTGAAGTGTGAAATCTGTTAAGGCCATCTCTACTGACTCTTTAAGATGGATTGTAATTTGTTTGGTACCTTCGTTTTTCTAGTTGCAGTTTAATATTGTGACCCTGAGAATAGTGAGAAGTATCTTCACATTACTCTGGCTTCTGTATTCCTGCCTTATTTCTAGTAACCACTGGGTGTCGCGTGTCTCTTTGCATTACAGCATCCAGGGTGGTCAAACTTCATGCAATCAAGGACTGCTTGTGGACTTAATTTTTGTTGAGTATAAAAAGGATTTTACCTAATTTAGATAAACTTATAATAAATATTCTCAAATCTTATTTTAAAACAATTTTATTTTTGTAGGAAGGTCAGCAAATATGAGATAGGGCTACTGCAAACAACAGCCTAATTCTCTGCATGGTTTATTCCCACTGCCATTTACCCAGATGACTGAGTGAAATGTTGTTTGATGGAAAAAAACCCTAAGATGTCGCTAGGTAATTAAAGATAGCTTGATAACCTAAAAGGATAACAGCAGAATTAAGTCTGCACTGGTAATCTCACATCTGTACTTTCCTAATTGATGAGAACTATGTATGATATAGCTATATTTGAGAGTGTTATTGTGATAAGGGTTTTGCCTGTTTTTTCTTGTAATTTTTACAAGCAAATACAAGCAAATGCATTACTTCGTCTGCAGGAATAACTAATGTACTTCACACAGAAGAAAATTTGAACCTTGAACCTTTGGTACAGACCTCTGCTCCAGTGGATTAAAGACTGGCCATATTAATTGCACATAGAAGGATTACATTTTCTCCTGACTAGTCATTAGAGAGATCATATGATGCAGTAACATTGATACAGCCATGTGCAGTGTCTCATAGAACAGATAGATCAGCCAAGGGTATAGACTGGACATAGGCTTTCTGAGAGGCTCAGATGCCGCTGTGGCTCAATTGCTTTCCCTCTAGGCTTGTTATGTTAGATGGCTGAATTCATCTGTTGTGTGTGGGTTTTCTTAGTAGTGGTTGAAGCTTTGCTTAGTAATATGATTGTGAAATGTTCAGAATTACTAAAGCCATTGAAAGGACAAATATAGAACTGGCTCTTAGTTTTCAGAGCAAAGTATTTTCTGTGCTAGGGGATAGAATCAGGATCCATTTTACCTTTACCTAGAAATCTAGACTGCACAGACTACTACAGCAAACACAGTTCGTGTCCAAGGCTACGGGTATTGTGAGGGCTTATAGGAGAAGACCCAGAAAATGCTGCTGAGCACTGATTTTTCCAGTGACTTGTGTATAGTGTAGCCAAATCTGAACAGATATTTATGAGTCTAGAAGGCAATGCCGTGATGGTAATACTTCACAGTTCTTCAGATAAATTTTCTAAACTTACCAAGTGTAGCAGCAATTCTGAAGAAGTCGTTGCACAAGAGGATGTTGGTATAATTTAAAACATGCTTTTGTTCTGGAGCCATTTATGGACCTTGCTGAGGTCCATAATTACTATGTTTGCAAGCTTCTGGTCAGGGAGAAACTAAAAACAAGTTATGGTTTCAAGTCAGATATCAGAATTGACAGAAGATAACAAGTGGATTCCAAATCCACATGCAAGGCTGATTTCTATTACGCTGAATTCAGAAGGGTCTACAGGAGCTCACCACTCTTGAAAATGCGGGCATTTGTTTCTATGTCTTTGGGAAAGTAAACAGCTGCTTGGAAATGTTCTGACAGTAATTGTCTTCCAGACAAAAGTAAGACCTTTAAGGAAAATGTGTCAATATTGATGAAAAGTTCACTGAAAAAAAAGACCTATTATATCTTGACTTTTACAGTGGTAATACAGTGTTAATCAGTACAATGCAAATTAAAAAAAAAAAAAAAAGAAATAAAATTTGGTGATGTTCTATTTTGCTTTATAAGAGTTGAAATAAATACAGTTACTGGGTTTATTAAAAATCTTGGAATTTCCTAGAAGGTAGAAATGCTTTTCTTTTATTAAAATTAATATAGGGCTCTCCATTTCGAACCTTTGAGAACAAGTTTTAATATTTTTATCCAAGTCCTCAAGTGCAGTTTGCACAGTGGTCAGATAAAATGGAGGACTGCATACTGGGAACAGTAATGCCTGAAAAATATATGTGTCTGATCCCCAGATAATTTATATGATTGGATTCATGATACTCTGCTGTAATATTGTTTTCCTTTGTATTGTTGTTACATGGAAAGAAATAGCATTGGTGCTAAATGTTTGTATCTTCCTGCAGACCAGAGAAATTAACCTGTAATGAAATATCAGACATGACAAGCATACCCAGGCTGTCACACTCTTGACCAGCTCTGCTTCAGTAGGGCAAAAGCAAAGTGTACTAAGGATGGTAGAATATTTAGCAGGTATTTACGGCATTTGTGGCTTCAGGACTAGCCCTGTGTAGATGTAAGACTGATTTAGATTTTTTTCAGTTTTGCTAAGGGTGGAGAAAATCATCCAGTCAGGGAGGATGTAGAGTTTTTTTCATATTTTTTTAAAGGAAACTCTCCACATGATGGCAGTAAAAAACCTCTGGAATTCAGAGGTAGTTTCTGTTTCACCTTCAAAAGCCAAAGGGAAAAAAAACAACCCAAGATGAAGAACTGAGTATGTGACCGAGCTTTTAGATTTCCCATTTTTCTCCCAGTACTCCTTAAATTGCCCAGATAGTTTTCTAGACAGCAAAGCTACATGCAGCTGGGCACAAGGAGAATAGGTCATCGTCACATTATACTAGGGCACAGTGTCACTCAGAGGCACAATTTCAAAAGATATTTTTGGTTTCTTATCCTGTGTATTAATGTACAGAGGGAGAGGATAAGGAAAAAAGAGCTTGTTGTTAATGTCCAAAACCTTGTCTCTGACCAAAGAACTTGGAGACTGTAGCTCATTACTTCAAGCCACATAACAGAAGGCATTTGGATAAGGACCCAGTTTGCCTCAACTGGGCATTTGACCAACTTGGTTTGATCGCTGTAACAATGCCAGACAGGGATTAGTTGTGGAATGAGTTTGCAGTTGCAACTGAGCCTGTCTAGAGTGCTTGGATAGCCTGGTGTATGGAAGCACTTAGAGGGGAGTGTATTTAAAGAACCCAGAGGCAGCTGTGTGACTAAAATTAAAATGCGTTTTTCTTGTATTGTTTTTGCCTGGTTTCCTGTTGCACACTCTGAACCTGTCTTACGAGAGCAAATGGGCAAAGGAAAGGGATGAGTCAAAGCGGTGAAATCGATCCTAGAAATTCCTGCATTGCTTTTTACAGCTTAGATGCACCAGAGATTTGACATGAAAAGGCCTGTGGCTAAAACATTTTTTAAAGTCTCCTCTTCATATTCATATGCCTACCACTTCATTCCTCATTTAATTCATCCCACAGGTTTTCTTTTTTGTGTGTGTGCAAGTAATGCTGCTCCATACCTTTCTCCCCATCTTTCTTCCCTAGAACACAGGAAGTCTAATTCTACAGTTCATAGCACCAAAAATAGTTCTCTATAGTTGAACAAAACGTGTAAAAACATCAAATACATGGCAGAAAAATACTTGTGTGTGAATGAAGGTACAACTTACATATGAATCAGACTAAGATCTCTAAAACAAACTTAAAACTGTAAACAACAATAGTTTATAATCAGTAGAGCAATTGCTTCTTTAGTACAGATACAGTTTTCTTTCAAAGAGGCTATTACTTAGAAGTCTTAGCATAAAAGACACTTAGCAATAAATCTATACTCAGGCATTTCTGACATAGGGAATTAGGAAATAGATTTTTCAAACTGATCATATAGGAAGTCTGTGGCAGAGTCAAAAAAACATGAGAATGGTAAGGGCAGTTCCCGTCCACTGTTTCCCTCTGATCATATGCTTTATAGAGGTTGTAGAGACTTGCTGGTAGACTAAGAACTCACGTAGTCTGATGCCCTAAAAGCTGCTTTAAAGTTAAATACAAAACTCTAAGTTATGGGCAGCCTGGGATATAATTCTCTTTGAGCTTTTAGCAAAGGAAAAAGGCATGTTTATCTGTCATGGCAGATGTAAAGGGGCTATCAAAAAAACCCCAAACAAACCCCAAACCCAAAACAAAATCATAGCTCCCCTCCAAACCAGCAAGTGTGCTCATTGCATCTGCTTTAAATGCCCTATAAATTTTTTCTAATAGATTTACATTTTAAATAATATTTAAAAAAAAAACCCGAACAACCAAATAAACCAGTATGTGTTATGCCAGATAGCTTTCCTAAACAGTGGGATACTATTAAGAAATGAGATAAAATGACCAGCCTATATTGCTACTGATAAATGAGAATGTGTGTAATTCCAGAGTTTTTGAAAAGGCTGATCAGAAGTAATAAACATGTTTTGTGTAGCTCATCCTTTGCTGGTATAGCAAAACTTTATTTTCAAAAGGAATTAGATTCTTTGTGTACATGTAGCATCTCTGTTCCTGGCAAGGAGAGTTACACACAGGATACTCAGAACCCCCAAGCCAGCAGCACTGAGAGTCACATTAGCATTTTGAACTCTGGCCATGTCAAGGGTACTCTAGAAACAAAGAAACAAAAAACCAGGGGTAGTCAACAGAGTCTGACTAAAACAACAAAACTGTTACTGGTGTAAATCAGCTTTCTGCATCAGCAATCATTTTGGCGAATGTTTTGGGTATTCTACTGAAATCTGTCGGGTGAATGATTCAGGAACAGAAGTCCCATTAAGCGCTGCTGAACACTGTGGCTTTCACAAGTAACAACTTCTCTGTCATACAGATAATGCAGCTCTGGTATCTGTGTAGGTTTTCTGCAAGAAGAAAGAATGGTGATTACATTTTATGTTTTGTTTTTCCTCTTCAGAAATAGTTCAGCTGTGAATGACCCTGTGTCACTGGTAAGAGAAGTTCAGTATGCCATTTTGGTGCTACAAAAGGGCCTGTTGGTAATTTCAAATTTTCAATGCGTTTTTCCCAAGCCCTCATAAAGGTCATTGAGGGTCTCAGTTATGTGCAGTCTAGAGCTTGCTACAATTTTCTCATACAATTTAATCTGCTGTCTGGATGGCCTCCAGTGTACAAGCAACTGACAATCTAGTCTTTGGAATTGATTTCCTGGAATCATGGAAGGCCTGCTTGGCCTCCAGATGACAGATGTGTGCTGGAGCTCTCAGTGCAGCTAGATGCTTTGCAGAGATGAGAGAAAATTTGCCTTATTTCAGCATTTTCTGTAAGCTTTTAAATCTTCTAGTGATTTTGGGGATAAAGTTACTCCTAAAATATGAGCATTGTTCTGAGTGGGCATTATTAATAATAATCTTTTGCTTTCTGTAGCACTTATCATTTGGGGATCTTCATGGGTTTATAAATACTCTTTAGGACAAACACCCCACCTATGAATTTGATAACTATTGTTATAGTCATTTTACAGCTGGAAAACCAAAAATTAAAGGACAGATAAAAGAGTTGCCAAAGTTTGTACCCCAGGGTAGTGTAATCACCAGAAAGGTTTAAACTTAGAATTTACTTGAAGAAGTTAATGTGGATTCACACTATAACTCTCTTGTCTTCACTTGGATTACACCTGTACTTTATTTAAAGCACATGAAAAGTACACCTTTTTCTTGGTAAATACATAAGAATTGGAATGAGAAAATAACTTCTATCTTATTTTCCAATTTTAAGGTGAAACATTCCACCTATTTATCATCCATGCATAGCAAACACAACTAAGCCTAGACTATAGGTACTATTCCTGGTATAGAGCAAGTCCATTTCTACAGGGCTGCTCTTAATCCACTCCATCACCCAGCCTGTGTTTGTGCTTAGTATTGCCCTGTCTGCAATGCAGGACCTTGCACTTTGCCTTGTTGAACTTCATGAGGCTGGCACGGGCTCACTGCTTTAGCTCGTCAAGGTCCCTCTGGATGCTATCCCTTCCCTCCAGTGTGTCAACCACACCATACAGGTCTTGTAAGCAAATTTGCTGAGAGTGTACTCAATCCCACTGTCCATGCCACTGAGAAAGATGTTAAACAGCACTGGTCCCAGTACCAATCCCGTGGGATTCCACTCATCGCAAGTCTCCGTTTGGACATTGAGCCATTGGTTACAACTCTCTGAGAGTGGCCATCTAGACAATTCCTTATCCATCAAGTGGTCCATCAAATCCATGTCTTTCCAATTTAGAGGCCAGAATGGTATGCAGTGCAGCAGTGAATTCTTTGCAGAGGTCCAGGAAGATGAGGTTAGAATATAGCAGCCTTGTGCTAAATAGGATGTGGATGAGACCATGAAAGTGGAAGAGAACTTGTGTGAGCTGAACTGGAAGTATCCATGATCCTTTTGAAGGAAAGGAGGCAGAACAGTAAAACAGAAAAACAGGTTTTCAAGAAAGCAGACTTCAACAAACTGGATACTGGAAGATCATATGTTGTGGAAGAGAAGTTTGAAGGAATAAAGGAATTTAGGACTACCTGATGAAAACCATGCTGTTCAGAATTTAATGATCCCAATGCAAGGAATGAATAGCAAGCATAGAGCAAGAAATCATCTGGTTAAATCATATACATAGACCTCAAACACCTGAAAGAGTTGTAGAGGAAATGAAAATTATGTGAGATTACTAGGATTAGTATAAAGGAATGTGTAAGTATGTGGGGACAGAAATCAAAGAAGAACAAAGCACAGAAGAAGTTATAATTAAGAGGAACAAGAAACCTTTTATAAGTGACCAGCTTAAAAATATGTTTTTATAAAGAACATTACAGTTTATGACTACTGAGTTTCTGCTTGAATTCCATAAGGAATAAGTGAAAGACTGAGAAACTATTCAATACTCAGTTGAAAGAGAAAACTAGTAATGTAGGATGTCTTAGGTGAAACATTTAATACCTTTTTTGTTTCAGTATTCACTGAAGAAGACTGCTGTAATCGTGTGGCTAATATAGTTATTATGAAAAACAAAGGAGCCTGATGTTACACCCTAATAAAATGGGCTCATAGCACTGACAGAAACTATTTTTAGCTGTCAGTAGGCATCTCTGATAACCTGGAGGTGCTTGCTAAATCTCCAAGAAATTGGAAAAAAAAATGTAGTGCTTAAGGGTAAAAAGGAAGAAGATAGGGAATTCGACATCAATCAATTTAACTTCAATCCCTAAAAGAATATTAGGGCAAATAAACAAGTAAACATCTGGAAGATAGTAAAGATACCTCTATCAGACAGAATGAATCTGTTTTCCTTCTGCTTTGGGCTTACTAAATTTTTATAAGCAAAGCAGGAAAACTTGTTAAGAACACTATGATGGGTAGATCAGTGCAGAACTATTCAGAAAGCATATTCAGACAATAGTTAATAGTAGTAGGAGCAAAATAACGAAAGTAATCAGCACTGTCAAATTGGGAGCAGATGAGCGACTGGGTTGAACAGGCACCTCCTGTGTCTCATACTATTTGGTATTTTCAGTAGTGTCTTAGGAATAGAATACAGATTATGTTTACTCTATTTACAGATGGCAGTAAGCTGGCCACAGCAAGTTGGAGGACAGAATTCAGATTCAAAATGGTGTTGGCCAGTTGGAGAAGCAATCTGGAAAACTGGAAGCAGTTCAATATAGAGAAATGAGTAGTTTCATATTTAGGTGGGATTAAACAGCTTTAACAGCTCGGAATAGGAAATAATTGCCCAGGCCTTAGGAAAGGATCTAGAGGATAGAGTAGGCCTCCCTTGGGTGCAAAACCAGAAACACAGTCTGTAAGATACAGGAAATTATGGTACTCAGCGTCAGTAGATTACCACAGTTAGTATTTAGCATTACACCCCAGAAAGAGGTGAGTTAACTGAAGGGAGTTCAAAGAAGAACAATGAGAGTGATCATGAGGAAAGTTTGAAGAACTGGTGGTGTTTATAGGAAAAAACATCTGAGGTGAAACAAGTCTTCAGATACGTCTTCCGGGCTACCACAGAAAGAAAGGCGATCATTTTTGTCCATGTTCAGCATGGAGAGGACAAGAAATAAGAAGTTTAAATGCAGCTAGAGAGATTCAGAATAGATACTGGGAGGAATAAGCAGCAATAATAGAGCATTGGCATATGTTGAACTGCTGGAGCGGGTCCAGAGGAGGCCACAAAGATGCTCAGAGGGCTGCAGCAGCTCTGCTATAAGGACAGGCTGAGAGAGTTGGGGCTCTGCAGCCTGGAGAAGAAAAGGCTTTGAGAAGACCTTATAGTAGCCTTCCAGGATCTGAAGGGGGCCTACAGGAAGGCTGGGGAGGGACTATTGACAAGGTCTTGCAATGACAGGACAAGAGGCAGTGGGTTTAAACTGGCAGAGAGGAGATTTAAACTGGATGTTAGGAGGAAGTTGTTTGCAGTGAGGGTGGTGAGACACTGGCACAGGTCGGCCAGGGAGGTTGTGGCTACTCCCTCCCTGGAGGTGTTCAAGGCCAGGATGCATGAGTCCTTGAGTGACCTGTACTAGTGGGAGGTGTCCCTGCCTATGGCAGGGGGTTGGAACTAGATGATCTTTGAGGTCCCTTCCAACCTTACCATTCTGTGATTCTATGATTCTATCTTGTGAAGAAATTATGTCAAATTTTCAGTAATAAGAGTTCTTTATGTTCAGGATACTCATGATCAGAAATGTTACTGGTATTTCTGTCTTGCATTAGGACAACAGATAGATGAGATGAGCTCTCAAGGTTCTTTCCAGTAGCATATTATGTCAGAAGTTTGCCCTCCAATCCTGGCTACTCCAGTCCTTTCTACATGTCGAACACTTCAGACAACAGCAATAGCAACCAAGCACTTTCCACCAATATTCACTTCAGAACAATTTTATTAAAAGGAAACAGGTATTCTCATTTGTATAATACAAATGTTGGGAGGATTATAGCTGTATCTGTCAAGTACCATGTAGAATTTGGGACAGAAATCATTAGACTTACATGCAGTAGATATTTAAACCAAAAATAACTTACATGTTTTCACTGTTAAAGTCACCATCATCTGCACTCGACCTTCATTTTCCCTTCTCTCATGCTTTTCACAGATTCACAGGTTGCATTGTGTTGGAAGCGAGCCTCAAAGGTCATCTTGTCCAACCTCCATGCAGTGAACAGAGACACCTCTGACTAGATCAGGCTGACCAGGGCCACATTGAGTCTGATCTTGAATGTCTACAGGGACCGAGCCTCAACCACATCTCTGGGCAGCCTGTTGCAGTATTTTACCGCTCTCATTGTAACAAACTTCTTCCTTATGTCCAACCTACATCTATTCTGCTCCAGTTTAAAATCGTTGCCACTTGTCCTATTACTACAAACCCTTCTCAACGATCCTTCCCCAGCCTTCCTGTAGGTCCCCTTCAGGTACTGAAATGTAGCTATAAGGTCTCCCCAGAGCTTTCTCTTCTCCAGGCTTAACAGCCTCAATTCTTTCAGCCTCTTTACATAGGAGAGATGCTCCAGCCCTCTGATCATCTTGGTTGCCCTTCTCTGAATCCACTCCAGCAGGTCCATGTCTCTCTTGTACTGGGGGCTCCAGAGCTGGACATAGTACTCCAAGCGAGGTCTCACCAGAGCAGAGTGGCAGAATGACCTCTCTCGATCTGTTGGGTGTACTTCTTTTGGTGCCTCCCAGGATGTGATTTGCCTTCTGGGCTGCAAGTGCACATTGTTGGCTCACATCCAGCTTCTCATCCACCAGAACCCTCAAGTCCCTTTATGCAGGGCTGCTCTCAGTTTCATCATCCCTCAGCCTGTATTGATACCAGGGGTTGCCCCAACCTAGGTGCAGAATCTTCCACAAGCTTTTTATGAAACTTCATTGGGACCTTCAGACAGATTTCTAATTTATTATGAAATTTTTTGGCTCCACCTAATGAACTTCTGAAAGTCCTATCTGTAGTTCAGGTAGAAATTGCAGTTTTTGTATAAAGCATCTTCTCACCAGGGCTTAGCACAGTTACAGTTGCAAACTGAGAACTTAGAGCATTGTTCTTATAGCCCAGTAGCATGATGGTAAGTCAGAACAGTGTGTGTTGAACTCTTTAACAGAAAGGGGATTCCAGACCTCTGGTGACTTGAAAAAGTCAGGATTCTTTTTTGGGGGGGGGG
>WBNM01000548.1:98841-221879 GCA_013399055.1 Ramphastos sulfuratus | reverse complement strand
GGGGGGGGGTGTGTGTAAAAAAACCCAAACCCAAATAATGTGAATTTGAAACAGCTAGGTCTTGTTTAACTTTTTGTACATTAAATCTTTGTCAAATCTATGTTATAAAACTATAAAATACTTATTCTTTCTGCTAAGCATTAACATAGTTGCAGGTAATGCTTGATAGTAATAGGAGAACAAGGATGGAGCTAGCTCCAGGTAAGAGTATCATGTCATTAAGGATGGATTTGATCTGCTAGAAATAAATGGAAGATAAATCATTGGGGAACATAATTAGCACATCTGATTTTCATTCTTTACAGTATTCAAAAAGTGGTTATTTTTATGGTGATTTTAGTAAATGGAAAGCTTTTTATTAAAAAAGTGGGAAAAAATTATTGCAAAGCCTGAAGTTACGAAAACAGCTGATTTTTTTTCCAAAGTGAAATGTAAGCATTGTCAAGAGTTGTTAAATCATAAATCATAAGACAAAAAGAATTCACACTTATTTTATAAAGAAAATTAGTTTCTTCAGAGTCTCTGCCTCAAATGAATGAAGCTTTGTCTGTTGAAGTGGAAGAGAAAACATGAGTTTTATAATCTTCCAAGTGAGACATCTTCAGTGTTATTGAACATTAGCTACAATGAAAATGTAATTCCCTACTCTAGGTCTTCCAGTAGCTCTTCAGCAGCAACCTCCTTTCAGAGCACTCTCAGTTCATCTTTTAAAACCTCAATATGACAGATCAATTGGCGACTGCACCTTAAAAAAAAAAAAAAAAAGAAAGAAAAAGAAAAAAAAAGACAGAAATGAAGGCAAAGGCTTGAACTTGATAGAAAGTTGCAGCCTTTTTTCTTCTAAGAACATCACCTCCAGTGTAGCACAAAGTGAGCAATTTAAAAGTGATTGAAGCACTTTGCCCTGAATACTCTCATTCAGACAGATTTAAATTTGTGGTTTCATATTAGATACTGCAAGTGAAGACACAGAGGAAAGAAATTAAAGGAACAACTAAAAGAATCAACTTTGACGTTAAAGCAGACTGTTCGTCGCACGTGAGAAATGATCCAATAATGGATACAAGTATCCATAGAGAAAAATGAGTTCCTACTTAATGCTATTGATTTTCTGTCTGAAAACCAAAGAATATTGTGTCCAGGTTGGTACAGATACCACCTACTAGTTCAAAAGATAAACATAAAAGGGATCTTTTATTTGTTTGAATGATGGAAATAAAGAGAATGAAGATATTTACATTTTTTAAAAATCACTTTAGACATTTGTGTGGTAGATTATATTCGGTATAACTGTGAAATAATGTAGCATCTGACACTCACACAGCACAGCCAGGGAATTCATATTCTGTCTTACAACCATCAGTTTCATGTTTAATTAATTTAAACAAGAGAATTGATGCTGCACCTTCCCAACAACACTTGGAGGAACTCCATGCCAAGTTGTTGACCTGGTTTTCATTTACAGTTGTCTTGCATTGCATAAAATAACCTAAACACACATCTAAGTCCATTTTGCACCATCCAAGCAGTATCATGTCACTTTTTTTGTCAAAAGGAATCAGATTAGAAGATCTCTGTACCTTAATCAGAAATAACACAGGCATTCAGATTTGTGTTGAGCCCAGAGTGAGCTGTGGACAGAACATAAAAGACTTTACTGATTTTGTTTTACAGAGATGCTGGATTACAAAAGCTATTATGATGTGGTTTTGAGGGACATAAAGTTTATGGACATAGAAGTCTACAGTCAGAGTCACAATGTGAAAGTGGCATCAATGGCTAGAACCATGCAGGAAGAAAAGCTCTTCTTTGATTGCTACTGAGCTTTTTACAATTTGAGATGGTTTGTGGTTTTTTTGTTTTTTTTTTCTACTAACAGCAGTGATTATTAATTCAATTGCTAGACTTGGGTCTGCATTTAGGAAAAAGTAGCAGAAATGTGGTAGGTAGGCTCTAAGCCTACTTTTCTTCCTTTTAACACTTACAAGCTTTGTACATGACATATGTGGGAAAAAGTAATGTCACAATTTATGTCAGAGTAGTAAAACTTGAGAGTAGAATCAGAATGGATAAATACTCAAATTCTGAAATATGTCACTTTTGCAAAATATATACAGTTTTGTTCAGCAAACTCAGTATGCTGCTGTGGTGATTCAGATTAATTTCATTGAACTGTTAATCTCTGAAAATCACTGCTTTTAAATATTCCAGAGTCTAGCATCAAAATCCACTGAGCATTCTTTGTCTCCTTCCCTATCACGGGTCGCCTTTCTAAAGCAAATGGTCCATTTAGAAAAACTCTCTGAAAGGACTAGCATGGATCATGACCACAAGAGCAGCCATCTTTCTTGTGAAGTACCATGGCAACAGAGAGGAAAGTATAAGATCTTTTTCTGCGTGTCTTAAAGCTGCCTTTTCTTGCTAATAGGGAGAATAGAAGAGAGAAAAGAAGCTACCTAACATCCAAAGGAATGAGTAAGAAAGGATAGTTACGAGGGTACAGCTAGGGGTACAGTATTTGTCAAGATATGAGAACAGCACAATCAGTAAACAAACAGGGAGGAAAATAAATTCTGTCATTAACAGAACATATAACTGAGTCCCAGTGTTCTTTTACAGTTACATAATATATCTGAAATCTACTACTAAAATGCATCTTATGCCCCGTTACCATCTGACCTGTATTGCAGCTTACCATTTATACCAGTGATTTTGTGCAGTCTGACTCTGACAGCAGTGTCTATTCTAAATTTAAAGATTAGAACCCTATTATTATAGAGATCAACATAGGTCCACATGGTGAAATTTGCATTCACCTCTAATTAATCATTTACTCCATGAAACCGGAAGAGTAATAAGGTTGTGCTAACATTCCAGAAGCTAAGCAGACTGATTCAAATAATTATAGATCTGCTATCCTGGCATCAATCCATGCCAATATGATGGAAAGTTATTAAGGACTTATTAAATATATTAATTAATAATATTGTATATTAATATAAAATTATTTATATTAATTAATAATATTGTATGTTGTTAATATTATAGTAAAATAAAATAATGGAAATATAATTAATGCCAGTTAAAATATATTCATAGAAAATAGATCTAGTCAAAGAAATTTGATTCACATGTATTGTTTACTAATTTGTAGAAGCAGTAGATACAGATTCTTATAAGGTGGGTGAATTGGTGCTCAAAAAACCCACAATCCATTCTGATTCAGAATGAACCCTACACAGTGTCAGCAAGGCACATGCTGCTCTGGTTGAGAGACTTGCAACACAAAACAGTAGTTGTCAATAGGGAATTGTCCTGAAGGGAGTTTACCTTGTGGAGGGATTCATGTTAATGCTGTCAGTAGGCTAGTGGAAGTCTGAAGCAGTTCAATATTTTCCCTGTTATTTTAGTAAATAAATGATACTGAGCGTATTTGTAAAACTTGTGGATAATATAAAAATGAGAGAAATAAGAAATACTTAATGAAACCAGGGTGGTTTTACAGGATTGTTTCATTAAGTTCTGCTCATTCAAAGAAAGTTCCACTTGAACATTGCCAAAAGCAGGATCATGTATTTAGGGACAGAAAACATACTGCCTGCTGGTCTCTAGGAAGAGGAATTGTTTCCTTGAAAACAGTGATTCTGAAAAGATTTCAAGGTCACAGTGAACAAATAACACTGTGAAGATTTGGCAAAAATAGGTCATTTGAATGGGAAATGGACCACTTGAGGGGTCATTTAAATTTTGGATATGGAGTTGGCAGTGGAATGCTGGATAAGTTTCTGGGGCTGGCATTTTAAAAAGAACAGTGAGCACTTTGCATGGATAGAGAGCAACAGAAGTAATTCTGAAGAATTACTCTGTAGTGAAAACTGAAGTGTCCAATCTGCTATTGAGGGATAGGAAATGGTAGGAGGGGAGAGAGGGAGATATTATTCACAAGTTATTTAATCACAATGTGCAAGTATTTTCCTGTGGAGAAAATCCTACATTCTAAAGGATTTTTCATTTTAGGGGAGATAAGCATATTACAATAGCATCCTCTTGTGCTGGAACCCATATCCAAATAAACTCACATTAGAAACAAAACTCAATTTTTGTAGCAGTGACAGAATAAAACAGAATATGGATATTATTAATCTCCTAAAATGATGTTTCACTAAAGAAAAAACTAATAATCTTCAAATCAAAATAGAATTGGTTTGTGGTTTGTGAAAAAATAAGTTAGTAGCCTTAGTACAGAGTGAAATTTAATAGACTTCCAGTATGCCAGAAATCCAATTGAAGGATTTTAAAGTCTTTGATGACCTATGAATTTATATTAAAAAAATACATTTTACTTATAAAAATATCTCAAAACAACTTTAAAGTTCTAAGTTAGGCATTCAGAAAATGCTAAAACAGAGTGTAGGCTTCTTGGGCAAACTCTGTGGATGATGAAATTGTCCAGTGACATATCCTTAGGTGTTGGAAGGCATGTAGAAAAAGAATAACATACAAAAGAGAGTAAAAGGCAGTGTCTGGGTAGAGCAGTGAAACAGTACCATGGCAATATTATGTGATCATGCAGTTGTAAATTTATTCTAATTAATATGCATGAACAAAACTACTGCTGGCATTTACCAGCTTGCGAATGTTTGTCTCTGCAACATCTGTGATCCTGTAATGGGAGAGTGACATCAAAGAGGCCAAGGCAGTCAAATAGGAAAAGAGTATCCTAAGGGCAGATGTGTATCAGAAGGCTATAGAGGGTTTAAAATATACCGTGAGGAAAAAAAAGACCTCTTTTAGGGATTGTTTCTGCATTCAGAATAATTGTTTAGACCAAATTCTTCATTTACTTTGCCCTGCCATAGATTAATTTCAGACAAATCTTAAAGGCTATTATGTTTAATTAATTGCCAGACTAATCAGTTACCTCAGAATCATAGAGTTGTCAGGGCTGAAGCGACCTCAAGATTCATCTATCTCCAACCTCCCTACCGTGGGCAGGGAGACCTCACACTAGATCAGTTTGCTCAGAGCCCCATCCAGCCTGGCCTTAAAAACCTTCAGGGATGGGGCTTGTACCACCTCCCTGGGCAACCTCTTCTAGTGTCTCACCACCCTTGTGGTGAAGAACTTCTTCCTAACATCCAATATGAATCTACCCACTTCTAGTGTTGTTCCATTCTCCCTAGTCCTATCACTACCCAATACCCTAAAAAGTCCCTCACCAGCCTTCTTAAGGTACTGGAAGGCCATGATAACGTCTCCTCAGAGCCTTCTCCCTGTTTGTCCAAACATGCTAGGTTGGCTGAGAAGAGTTTGATGGGAGCCTGGAGATGCTGGAATGAAAGGAAGGAGATGTCATTTCTGTGAATTTTGTACATGATTCTCCAGTCTTAGGGATGACTGAAAACTATGATTGAAGAATTCTGTATTTTATTTCATCCTTCTGTGGGTGAAAAGGCAGAAAGAGGAAATGTCATATCTCTCTAAATAAAAAGAGAATAAGACTTAATTTTGGTGATTGCTTCTTGTTCTCAGCTGCATATAATGGTACAGGGATGGCTTTTTCTGCCATATGCTACCTCAGGAAGAATTTAAATGGGCTTCTCTCATGGAATAGTAATAGTACAAAGAAAGCAATACAGAATAATAAGAAGCAAATATAGCAAGCCACTGACCGTCTATGTTCTTCTGTTTGCAGACTATATACTCATGTTTTGCAAAGCATACCTTTTTGTTTGATAAAATTTGACTACATAAAACTTAGCAGTTCTCCTTTTTTCCTTTCCAACACCTTTCTTCTCATTCTCCTTGCATGAACTAAGGTATGAAATCAATGTAATAGCTTTTTCCTCTCACTAAAGGGAAAAATTGCAACAACTCTGCAGCCTGTAGTAGGAAATACTGGTGGGAATTATACTTTGTTGTGAATGTTTGTCTTTTGGGTTTTTTTGGGGTTTTTTTTTTTGTAATTTCAGTGATATTCTTCAAATATCACTGAGCCAAAGAGTGTTCATGGACTTTCCTTCACACTGTGTAGTCCATTTCTTTTATCACATTACCACAGTGCTAATATAAGACATCTACTCCCATTATCTTGGTGACCTACTATATTTAAATATGAAAAGAGATTTTATGTGGAAGAAGTTGAGTCTTCCAGATTTAAGACTTAGATGTGGAATAAAGATAATGATATTCAAAGGACAAGGATAACATACCCAGTGGGAATAATGATAGGGTAATAGAAATGACTGTCACCAGTGTGGAAGGATATAGAAAATATAGACTTCTTATCCTGAGAAAACAGGAAGCTCCTATTATGAGCCAGAAAGAACTGGCATATGAAATTGCAACGCTGCCAGTAAGGATTTTCAATTAATCTTTCAGTTCTAGGATTGTATCATGTGATTGGCAAGTATCAAATATTTGCTTTTTTTAAAAAGGGGAAGACTACAGAATTGTTGTTTTGACCTTGACATTGTGCAAGGTCTTAGAAAAAGTTTGAAAAGAAGGAATAATCAAGATCATGTAAATGGAGGTAAATGGAAAATGGGATAAGATGTGAGATGTTTTTTTCAAATATAGATGATGTCAGAGAAACCTCAACTTGCTTTGATAAGATAAGGAATTTATTTTAAAAGGATAATGCAATGGATCTGATACATCTGGATTTAAACAAAACATTTGAAACAGCGTTCTGAAGGATAGGAATTGGGATAAAAAACTGGGTAAGGACTTTAGTGGGACATTTTGAAAGAGGGTGTAAATATTTAGGGATTTTTTTTTTTTAATCATATTTTTCAAAGATTCATCTTGGGACTGTTTAATATTTCACGTTAGTGACCTTCGTGCAAAGCCCAATTTGTGCTCATGAAATTTGCATGTAACAGAGGGTTGGGAGATATTGCTAATATTAAAGAGAAGCTGTGTACAATATAGGAAGAGTGAGATGACTGGCAGTAGTTAACACCACAATGAAAAAAAAATCAGTACTGCAGAGTATGTGTTTAGGGACCTGCTGGTGTGAACTCACTGGCCAGCAGGGATGCAGGAAGCTTCACCGCCATGTTTATTAAGGTCGTAGAGTCGTAGAATGGTTCAGGCTGGAAGGGACCTTAAAGATCATCTAGTTTCAACCCCTCTGCCACAGGCAGGTAATCTTCCACTAGGCAGCATTGCTCAAGGCCCTGTCCAACCTGGCCTTGAACACTTGCAGAGAGGGGGCATCTCCTCTGATCTTCCCTGATCAACCTATTCCAGTGCATTGCCACCCTCACTGGAAACAATTTCTTACTAATATCCAGTCTAGATCTACCCTCTTCCAGCTTAAAGCCATTATCCCTCGTCCTAGCACTACAGACTTTCTTACAGGTCCCCTTCAAGTACTGGAAGGCCACTATAAAGTCTTCCTGGAACCTTCTTCAGGCTGAATAACCACAAGTCTCACAGCCTGTCCCGTAGGGGAGGTACTCCTGGTCTCTGATCATCTTCATGTCCGTCCTCTGGACCCACTCTCTATATAAATGCACTAATAGTATTTTTCAGCCATGACAAAGGCCACTGTAAAATGGTCAAAACCACACTTTCTCTGTGTATTGGAAAACATTGATATCATTAGGATGAAATAATATTAAGTTCTCATCGGGATTACTGGTATCAGTCTGACCATCTGTACTGGAAAGAAAGGTGAATTTAAACTGGACCAAACCCAGAACAGGTCTCCAAGGACCATTAATGGAATGGTAAAAAAGTCTTTTGAGAAGAGATTAAAAGAATGTGGCTTGGTTTGGCTGACCCAAGATGAAGATTCAGAGAGGATATAATTACTTTCTAGAAACACATTTGGGGGAGAAGAATTAAAGTTAAAAGATAAGATCAAATAGATATGAATTAATAAATAATACATTTAGACAGGAATTAAAAGAAATTTTCTAGCCATCAGAGAAGTGAACTTCTAGAACTGTCTTCCAGAGAGTGTAATGGGTGCAAGCTATCTGAATAACTTACAAGGTGAAGTGTAATAAATTAAAGGGAGACCAAGGGCGGGCATGAAGCTGGAAAGTCAAGCTGGTGAAATGAGGCTTCATGCATTTGGTTGTTGTCATTCTTATGTAGTGCTATCACACATGCCTTTGTAAGTGACCTTGGGAGTGACTTGTGGAGGATGGAAAGTGTGCATGTTCTTGTGTCTGTAGTGCCCTTGCCCTGCTCAGCTCTGTGTTCCAGGACTGAACTGATGCATGATATTGATGCTGGAATTACGATTCAAAAAGTATATTTTATTGATGAAGTATGAACCCAATTTCTTTGTTGTTTGATTCTATTAAAGATTGGTAGCATCTTTCTCGAGAATTGTGGTGCTAACCACAGCTTTGTGATTAGTTACCAGCTGACTAACTACATTCTCTCTAAAGTCTGTAGTGGGCATGACATTCTTCATCACTTCCTGAGCTGCTGTGCAGTACTGTTATGTGCTTTTCTGTGTTTGAGAGTTTGGATGCATTTAAATTATGCTGCAGATAAATTTATAATCATCATGATGCTGTCTTGGAGAGAGCAGTTTCTAAGACACATTGTGCTGAGGCATTAACATTTATCATGTTATGTTGTTATTAAATTATTATGACTGGTATTTATACTCTTTTGCTATTAAACACTAGATAAGTGCAAAAGCATTCCCTGCCTTAAAAGAGATTGTAATGCTAAACCCCCAAACCAGACAAATAGTAAAGGAAAGCATTAAGTGAAGTAGTTCACATTGTAATTCAAGACAAATGTGTGCTTTTACTTCCAGAAAAGAAAAATGCAGTCCAAGTGGAAGGTGTAAAGAAGAAATTAAAAGACATGTAACGAATTCTGATGGAGGGGAAAAAAAAAATCTTCTATCCATTTTTAATCTTTTACAGAGTTCTCGAAGGAGATATGCTGCTAACAAAATATTCAGTGTACTTTAAAAAATCCAAAATAAGTTACCATGATATTTTAAATATTTGCATAGAGGTAAATGTGCCTGTTGCTGGGAATGAAACTGAATTTACAAAGTAAAAACAATTTAACCAATGCTGCACTGGAGAGCATTCAGAGCAAACTTTTTTCTTATGGAAGAAAGAAATGTGTAAAATTGTGAGCTCTTTAAAAAAAACCTTTAAAGTAGATTCACAAAATTTATTTTAAGGTGGGGTTTTTTTGGCAGGTTATCAAATTTGGGACATTTTTAGGCTTCTTGGCAGATAGGTCTGAACTCTAGTGTTTGTTATTGCAGGGCACAGAAATTGCCTTTATGGCATTGAAAAACATGCTGTTAAGGGATACGGTGTTAAAAAAGGGACACAGTTCTTGTCTTGAGAATTTAGTCTTTCAAGTCTTTCCACTAAAACCTAAAAAAATAGACCATGTCCTTGAAGATCAGGTAGGCGTGGCCAGTATGGTTTCTTTTCATTTGATCTTTTAAAGAAGGAATTCTCTTATAAAGCAAGACTGGGAAAAGCTGTAGGGAAACCATGGTAGCCTCCTTGGCCTACAGGGTTTGCTTTATTTTCTTGCTCTCTTCCATGGGAGGAATGTACCTCCTTCTCCCCTCTACCCCTGCTTTTTTATTTTATAGCCTCCCCTACTAAGAAGAGAGTTTTCATCTCTTCTTTCTAGAAGTCTAACAAGTCACAGCTGTTAGTTCAAGCAGCATGTAGGAGCTACTTTCCTGTTTTCACACAGTGGGAGAATTTAAATGCAGAGTGAACCAGGAAGGGGTTTATGTGTGTTATCCCTGACACAGAACTGTTAAGTGGGTTCCAGTTTAGAACTTGTCAGATGAAGTGGAGGAGAGCAGCTTCTCTAATATGAGCAAAGAAAGCAATAGAAAGTACACCAATAGTAAATTAATCTGTTTTGTCAATAACCTTGGATCCTATCTCAGTGTTCCTTGCATCTAGACTGACTGGATTATTCATCTATAGCTATGTGCTGCTGAAGTTTTTCTGGCCAAGGCACAGTAAGTTGTGATCTTTGGAGGAGGTGCTTATGAAGGAAATGTCAAATAATCAAATTGCAATTAATGCCTCAACATCTCTAGGAAGTATTTTCTCTGAACTAAGTGAGAGTCCAGGAAAAGGAGTCCCTTGTGTAAGGGAAGTCAGTGTTCAAAGACAGCTTTCTGTCATTGAATATTCAAAATCACAGAATCATAGAATGGTAAGGTTGGAAGGGACCTCAAAGATCATCTAGTTCCAACCCCTTGCCATAGGCAGGGACACCTCCCACTAGCACAGGTCACTCAAGGCCTCGTCCAACCTGGCCTTGAACACCTCCAGGGAGGGAGCAGCCACAACCTCCCTGGGCAACCTGTTCCAGTGTCTCACCCCCCTCACTGTAAAAAACTTCCTCCTAACATCCAGTTTCAATCTCCCCTCTGCCAGTTTAAACCCATTGCCCCTTGTCCTGTCATTGTAAATAATCCCTCCCCAGCCTGTAGATCCCGTCTTGTTCTCATAAATGTCTCAGAGTCAAGGACTTTATTTCATATTATTCTTTTGAAACTTCACTTAATAAAAATGATCTTTAAGCAAGAGAACATCTTTGAAGGAATTGCTAATAGTTTAGAAAACTCTAGAGTGCAGCTTCTGACTTTTCTTCCAGGCATTCCATAGCATGGGCTGTTGGTGCTAAGGTTCTACTCATCTATCATCCATTCCTCTGGCAAGAAAAGATTTTATATCTGTCAGTGCATAGAAATTCAAGCATCACCCTCTTTCAGGGCAATACATCTTCGGATGGTTTCAGTTGCTTGTGGCATACCTTGCAAGTGCACTTATAGCCAAGTATACTTCCTGTGCCAGAAATCATTTAAAACCTTCTTATTTTGACTTAGATACAGAAAGAGGGGACAAAGGGTTTTGATTTGGGGAAGAGAAGAAGCTAAGCAAGATCTTTTCTTTTGTCCACCACACGTAGACTTAAATTTGATGATTCTATTCAAAGCCTTAAAAGGTGCTATTAAGTGTCTGCTAGTGAAAAAATTGGGGAGTAGAGAGAATTAGTTAATGTCCTTGAACTGCTGCATGCCAGTCCTGGGTTAGTTGGTTCATTGTTTTGCTTTTTAAATTAATAAAGGGAAATACATGAGAAATACAAAAATAACATAGAGGGGGAGTGTAACTTTCATATGTGTCATAGCATTTGTGTCATTGTGTTGTAGAGTAACTTCTGGGAAGTGGCAAGTTCAGTGTTCTTAGATACTCAAAGGCTTTTGCCAGTTTTGATTTGTTTAAGGCACTACTTTCTGGTCACTGGCTCACAGAGCATTATGCAAATTGAGAGTTGTTGTGTCTGCCTCCATCAAACCTTTATTAGAGGGAAAGGACATGTAAGGAAGGTAGGAAAGCTGGACACACTACAACTTTGGGGAAGAAAATGTTAATAGGAATCTTAAGTTCATATTCCAAACATTAAAGATTCATCTACATGTGATAATACAGATACTGTCCTTTCACCTAACCATTTGTGTAGCTTTTTCAGAGACAATTGGGGAAAAAAAAAAAATCCCTAAAGGAGAGATAACAGCTATTAAACTGGGTGGGAGAGGAGGGGCAGGAATGCATAGCAATTCTGACGATGAAACTTCTTCCTTTCCCTGTCTCTTGAGTTGCTCAGTCTGACAACCTTCCGGTCCACAAACCTAAAAAAGTTGCCAAATAGCTACAGTAAAATAATTTCCAGAAAAGGGTGGCATCTGATTTATTTCCTGCATCCTACCCTGTCTTGTTGTGGTTTTGGCTGCAAGACTGCAAGTCTAAAACTGAGAGAAGTGTCATCGACCCCTAGAGACAGTGTCCAAACAATTGAGTATGTTTAGAGGAAAGGTTTTTTCTTTGGCTCTCTCCATACTTGTGGCTGCCAATTATTGAGTAGTTATGGCCAGACACAGACTCACTGTGGTTCATGGTTGGCTCTTGGGTTCAGAAGTATCTGGAATTGTTCAAGGAAGGCTAAGAAGGTGTCCAACCATTTCCTCAAGGTTCCTTTGATATTTTGTGATGCTGGTGGTCTTCAAGCGTGATGGCTTCTCTCAGGAGGCATTACTGACTCATATTTCAGAGGCTGGCATAGTATATTAACTTAAACAGGGAGATGAGAATTACACCTCTGTTCATCTCAGAACCTGGACTTGCTCAGATCCTTTCAGCTCAATGCAGGCAAGGTTTTGGAAATGCTGAAAGCCGCAGAGTTCACAGCCAATTTTCAGGGCTTAAATCAAACTCTGCTTTTGCAGGAAATCTTTTCAGCTCTGTAAATGACAGCAGTTAGCAGCCCTCTTTTAGGAACCAGCTACCTGCAAAGACCACAAGAATCTGCAGCCCTAATCAAAGTAGAACACAAAAAAATACAAAAAAAAAAAACCAAACCACCAATCCAGTACCTCTCTTGCCATTCTTCCTATTCTGCTCCCTTGAAAAAGAAACCAAAATTGCCCCTGAAATCCAGAAGTAAAGCCAAAGTTTGATCTAGATATAATTAATGATTATGACTGAGATTTCTAAAGCCAGAGAGATATTTTAATTTATCTTCTTATGATGATTCTTTGTCTTGCATTTCTTTGGGTCATTTGATTTGAAAGACTCAAAAGGGTGGTGATTATGACTAGAAACAGAACCAAAGCCTATATGTCTTGTCACCTTATGCTCCTGGTATCTTGCTCATGGAAAAAAAAAAAACTTGAAGAGTATTACTTGGCTATGATGAAAATGTGAATCATCAACATTGCCAGGGCCAGGAGGAAGCATACCAATTTCTGTATTCTTTTTCTTAATACACACACATACACAATAGATATCTATTGGATTGAAATCTCTGCAGTGTGGACAAATACCTCAGCATAAGTAAATTCTGCATGCTTACTAGAGGAAAGTAATCCATCCTTCCAGTGTTCAGGACAGATTTCAGTTTCTAGGCCTTTGAATCATTTCCATCTATAGCTCAGTAAGACAAGTACATCATGTTCTTGGTAGGCTGTGACCATTGCCTTTCAAGCTGTTATCCTTCAGATCTTCAGTAGTCCTTAGGCTATCATTAAATGCTTGGCAATGGTTTTATCTTTGTTGCTAACATCTACAAGTGCATTAGTTATCTAGAGAGCTTACTCCTTAGAGATCACTTTTACAGCAGGGTAGTTCATGCCTTCTGGGAAACTTACTACTTGAGGAATCCCTGTCAAAATAAGATTTTCTTTTGTCTCATTTCATGTTCTTCTCGTGATAGAGGCCACCTGGGGTCTCAGATGGGCTCTAGTTTACATGTGCTTGGACAGGAGATCAATATATCCACATATATTCACAACAGAATACCCAGGATATTTTACGTTGCTAATTTCATATTGAAGAATGGATAGGATATGATCTATACTAGAACAAGAGAGTTTCAAGTACAAAACAAGCATTCGAGGTTTGAACTCAGTACATTTTCCATCAACACATGAAAGACTTGATCCAATGCTGACCAAAAATACTTTGGAGGATATACCCTTCTTTTATCCTTCTCCAAAAGTTATGACTTGTAAGGAGTATCCAGTCAAAAAAAATGGAGCAACTCTTAGGTGTTTGGAGCAAAATGCTAACACAGAGCAAACTCTGCAAGCAGTACTCTATAACCTTTCACCAGCTCCCTTTTCTGGCAGCCAAGCTATAACACTGCTTTGTACTCCAGTGAAAGCTTCTTACAGCATCACTTTCACAGTGAAATGTGCTCATTCTCATGACTAAAGGTTTTTCCCTTTAAAGGACAAAAAAACAGGCCATCCTGAGTTTTAGGATGCTTGCGTCATCAGAATAAGCTTATCCAAATGGCATCTCTGATTCCATAGCAGTCAACTTGCTAGTTTCATGCACAAAAGATTCTCCAGAAATTACACGGTATCACAGTATCACAGTATAGCAAGGTTGGAAGAGACCTCAAAGATCATCAAGTCCAACCTACTACCACAGACCTCAAAACTAGACCATGGCACCAAGTGCCACGTCCAAACGTGCCTTGAACACCTCCAGGGGCGGTGACTCCACCACCTCCCTGGGCAGCCCATTCCAGTGGGGAATGACTCTCTCAGTGAAGAACTTTCTCCTCACCTCCAGCCTAAACTTCCCCTGGCACAGCTTGAGACTGTGTCCTCTTGTTCTGGTGCTGGTTGCCTGAGAGAAGAAAGCAACCTCCTCCTGGCCACAACCACCCTTCAGGTAGTTGGAGACAGCAATAAGGTCTCCCCTGAGCCTCCTCTTCACCAGGCTAAACAATCCCAGCTCCCTCAGCCTCTCCTCATAGGGCTTGTGCTCGAGGCCTCTCACCAGCCTCGTTGCCCTTCTCTGGACACGCTCAAGCACCTCAATGTCCTTCTTAAATTGAGGGGCCCAGAACTGGACACAGTACTCAAGGTGTGGCCTAACCAGTGCAGAGTACAGGGGGAGAATGACCTCCCTGCTCCTGCTGGCCACACTATTCCTGATGCAGGCCAGGATGCCATTGGCCTTCTTGGCCACCTGGGCACACTGCTGGCTCATGTTTAGGCGGGTGTCAATCAGCACCCCCAGATCCCTTTCTGTTTGGCTGCTCTCCAGCCACTCTGACCCCAGCCTGTAGCTCTGCATGGGGTTGTTGTGGCCAAAGTGCAGCACTCGGCACTTGGATTTGTTAAATTGTGAGGTCCACAGCATGTTTGCAAATGCCTTTATGCAAACACACACAGTGTGGGGAACAGACAAGAGCAGTTAGAGGTGTGCACGTGCCTGTAGGACCATGATCTTATTGGCATCACAAAGACATCGTTGGATGGCTACTATGAGTGGAGTGTTGGAATGGAGGAATACAGGATCTTTAGGAAAGGCAGACAGGGGAAGTGAGGAGGGAGTGTCACCATCTGTGTCAGTGACCATCTGGAGTGCATGGAGCCCTGTCTGGGGCTGGATGAGAACCTCACAGAGAGTTTATGAGTCAAGATTAAAGGGAAGGCAGGGACTAGTGACATTATAGGGGTGGCCTCTATCCAGGACTTAAGGAGATCAGACTTTGGCCTCTTCAGAGATCTGCTTGGTAGAGTGCCATGGAATAAAGCACTGGAGGGAAGAGAGCTGGTTAATATTTAAGGACTCCTCCATCCCAATGTGTACCAACAAAGAGGAAGTCAGGCAAAAGTATCAGAAGCCCTCCATGAATGAACAAGGAGCTCCTGGACAAACTCAAACACAAAAAGGAGACCTACAGAGGATGGAAGCAAGGTCAGGTAGCTTGAGAGGAATACGGAGAAGTTGTCCGGATCATCCAGGGATCAGCTAAAGCCCTCACAGAATTGAATCTGGACAGGGACATCAAGGGCAACAGGAAAAGCTTCTATAGGTGCATTGGTGGTAAAAAGAAGACTAGGGAAAATGTAAGCCCTTTCCAGAAGGAAACAGAAGATCTCATTACCCAGGATACAGAGGAGACTGAGGTACTCAACAACTTTTCCACCTCAGTCTTTCACCTCAGAAAGGCAGAGACTCAGAGAATGAATAACCTTCTAATGTAGGAAGAGATCAGGTTCAAGAGCATCTAAGAAACATGAAGGTGCACAAGTCCGTGGGGTGCTACAGAGCAAAGCAGGCATACCTTAACTAATCTGAATCTCACAGGCTAAGCTTCAGACAAAGCTATGGAAGTTATTGAAGTCTTTTATGAATTAGCTACTGATTAAAAGGCATAACTGTGAGATTTTTCAACATGACAAAAGGTTAATAGCGGGGTGCCACAAAGTACAGTAATAGTACTACTATTGTGTGTAACATATTGAGCAGGGTGAATATGTTGAGGGGGGTGGACAATGAGATGGCAAATATTGCAGATGACGTGAAAGCAAATCAGTCACTGGAGTTCAGATCCATACCCATCTTTCCTAAGAAATCCCCCTGATCCATTGCATTTTTCATCACAGCAGATTCTCTTAATCCTTTTCAGTGTATTCATGAATGTAACTTGCACAATACTATATCCCAGCAACCTTATGCTTTCCATTCTGCTGAGTGAGTTTTATAGCTTTTCATTTTCAGCCTTGGGCTGACTTGAAAGTCTGAATCCAGGTCCCAGCCTGCAGACTGGAAGCACTTGATTAGTATGCAGGGCAGGTACTGCAGGAGGCTGTCTCTATGCGACAGCTCTCAATCCACTCCTCTGCTTATTATGGCTTAGGGAAGAGAGAATGCAAGGGAAATAGGAAAAAAATTACAGGAAAAAAAATCACTGCCTTTTCAAATTAACATATATATATACTTAATGGTATAAAGATCTGGAAATATCAACTAAGATAATGTATCTGCCTCAATATTAGTAGCTAGTTGTTCCCCCCAGTAAATGGAAAAGCAAATTCCTGTTAAAGAGGGTCACAAGGGAAGAAGCCAAGCCTCCAGTACTAATTTACCTGTTGAATTTATTATTTCTGGACTCTTTTAAGAAAAAGCTTATGACTTTAGTATGAAAAGCATAATAGCATTAAGTAATAATCCACTCTGTTGCTAATTTTCGTGTTTTCTGCTTGGGCAGATTGCTCTCTGTCAAGATTGTAAAGCTAAGCCTGTTGTAACTGTGTGCACTTGCTCAGAGGGGGAAGAAAAAGGAAGATCTGTGAGAAAGGAAATATGAGATATGATGATGATGATGATTTGTGTTGTTTTAGCAAGATATGAAACTGGGGTGGGGAGGAAGTATTTTTTTTCATCATTCATCCTTCAGGACAGAAAAATGTTTCATAGATAATTGGATCCTCTCCCTTTTTCTTTTTCCAGTTACATATATCCCAGGTGGCTTCTTGTTCGTGGCTAAAATACTGCCACTCCTGGGTAGAAATATCACACCTGTTTAACAGTGGATTGTTATACTACACAGTAATTTTAAGACTGAATACCACATAAGGAATCATAACTAATTTCTTATTAAAATGAGATTATAAAGATCGCCTTTTGTGGTGGTTACCTTACCTGGCACTAGAGCTATTGTCTTATCCTCTAAGCTAGTGGTGAGAGCATTTAACAAAAAAATCTTGGGGTCCTGAGTTTAGTTTGCTTAAGGAGGCTCAATTTTGCCATATTCTTCCTCCCTAGGAGCCTGCCCTAACAGCAAACTGGTTGAGATAGGGGCAGTGTTTTTCTTCCTGTTGGCTCTGTGCCTTTACGCTGAAAGGAGCACAAGATATATGGTTCCAGAAGAATGGCAGACAAGAAGGGGCATGACTTGCAAGCTTGGTACTCAGAGTTCTTACTTTGAAGGTGGGATTCCTGAGTGCAACAGCATTTCACATTGCTCTCCCTTTATGTATCTTTGTGCAGCTCACTGCTCATCCCTTTCATTTCTCCGATTGGGGCGTTTAATTTTCTCCCAGAGTACAGAGAGCCAAGGTACCTAATCTTCTTTGAGAGTCAGACAACTAAAATGAGCTGTTCTATTAAGTAGGTTTTTTTATTAGCAGCCTGTGGGTAATTGCAAAGAGTGCCCATTTCATCAGAAGCAGGACTCAGGATTTTGATCATTGGATTGGACCCAATGATCTCTGCAGGTCCCTTATAATCCCTAACATTCTGTCATCTGTGATTCTGTGATCATAGAATCACAGAATCATGGACAGGCTCAGGTTGGAAAGGACCTCAGAGATCACAGAATGTTAGAGGTGACCTCAAGAGAAGTGACCTCAAGAGATTATTGAGTCCAACCCTCTCCCAAGGCAGGATCACCCAGGGCAGTCAGCACAGGAACACATCCAGGCGGGTTTTGAAAGTCTCCAGAGAAGGATACTCTACAACCTCTCTCAGCAGCCCGTTGCAGTGCTCTATCACTCTCACTGTAAAGAAGATTCTCCTCATCTACTCCAACCTTAATGCCACGGACAGGGTCACCTCACAACCATACTCAGCTGCACAAGGCCTCATCCAATCTAGCCTTAAGTGCCCCCAGGGAGGAGGCATCCACAACCAATTCGAGAGTCTCACCACTCTCATATTGAAGAACTTCCTCAGATCCAGTCTAAACCTACTCTCCCTAAGCTTAAAACCATTCCTGCTTGCCCTATTGCTAGACCCCCTTATGAAAAGCCCCTCTACAGCCTTCCTGTAGGAGTCCTTCAAGTATTGGAAGGCAGCTCTAAGGTCTCCCGAGAGGCTTCTCTTCTCCAGGCTGAACGACCCCAGCTCGCTCAGCCTGTCATCATAGCAGCAGTGTTCCAGCTCTGGGATCATCTTTGTGACCCTCCTCAGGAGTCACTCCAACAGCTCTATATCCTTCTTATGATGGGGACACCAGAACTGGATGTAGTTTTTGAGTTGAAGTCTTACAAGAGCAGTGCAAAGGGGAGGAATCACCTCTCTTGACCTGCTGGCCACATTTCTCCTGATGCAGCTCAGGATTTGATTTGCGTTTTGGACTGCATGAGCACACTGCTGGCTGATGTTGAGTTTCTCATCAATCAATACACCAAAGTCTCTTTCTTCAGAGCTACTCTCAACTCACTCTGCACCCAGCCTGTATTCGTGCCTGGGACTGGCCCAACCCATGTGCAGGACCTTGCACTTTGACTTGTTGAATCTCATGCAGTTGGCACTGGCCCACTTCTAAGCCTGTCAAGATCCTTCTGGATGGCATCCCTTTCGTCAAGTGACTCCACACCACACAGCTTGGTGTCATCAGCAGACTTGCTGAGGGTGCACTGAATGCCACTGTCCATGCCACTGACAAAGATGTTGAACAGAACTGGAGCCAGAACAGATTCCTGAGGAACTCCACTTGTCACTGGTGTCCACCTGGACATTGAGCCATTGATCACAACCCACTGAGTTCCTTATCCATCCAGTGGTTCATTTGTCAAGTCCATGTCTCTCCATCTTAGAGATAAGGATGTGGTGTGGGACAGAGTCAGTAATCTTGGAAGATTTACTGCAATATTCAATGAACAGCTAAATTCTGTTCAATTGTAAGATGAAAACAGCATGGAATAGATGATGACATCAAACTTTAGATGACCAGTTCAGGATCAATTGTAATGTCACTAACAGAGGCATGTTTCCAAGCTTCAGGAGGTGCTATCCATCTGTCATATATAATCCAGAATTATCAGTTTAGTTATTTGCATGCAGACTTACGTAAAATCCATAATCACCACTGTAAGTGAAAGCTATAATTCCATCAAGGAGAAGTGACACCAAAAATGGTGGAAATTAAGCTCAAGTCTCTACACATCAGAGCTTGGATTTGCTGGGTTTAAGCTGCATGTATGTATAACCTAGCACCTGTGTTTCTTTCTGTTCTGAATTTACAGTTTATTCCACAGTCCACCTTCTGTTTGAGGGTGGAGCTGATTATTTACATAGCACAATAATGACAATTTATTAATGATTCTGAAGGGACGTGACATTAAGGGAGCACACAGGCTCTGTTAGAGATTCTTGGCAGAATGATGACAGTGCTAAGTTGCAGTTACAATTTAAACTTTGTTTTCTTAACAGGGTATTATGATTATTACAGCACAGAATTTATTACTAGATTTGCATGAGATTTCTACCAGCATAATCAATGTAGTACAATGGACAAGTAGTGTAATACAGAATTTACAGTGTATGAATTTACAGTTATGATTTCTAACCACCTGGACCCACTTAGGACTTGTAACTGCTTGATTTTCTAGACAGTGCTCTGTGTGCTGTTACACTTCCCTGTTCTGTGATGGGATCATAAACAGCACCTGTCTGGCTGAATGCCTCAGACCTTCCAGGCCAGTAAGGAAGGGAGTAATCAGCCTTGCACCCAGGAACCTTGAGGCTGGCAGGGAGGAGAAGAAAACAATGTTTGGTTTGTCTGCTTGGTTCACAGGATCTTCAAGGCCTAATAATGAGTGGAAACGAAGCTCATATATGACTTGCATGGTCACAGAGAATGTCTTTGCTTCATAAAATTGTGTTAGTTATGCTAACCAAATTATCAAGGGTCAGGAGCAGGGGGTACCAGTCACATGCTTCTTGAAAAATTAAGTCATTTTCTGCCTCTTTGAGATAAGCACACATAAGAAAGAGGCCTAAATTTACCCATCATGAAGCATCTTTGGTGATGAGAAGATCTGCATGACTCCTGAAAGTAGGCTTTATTTTTCAAAGTATTTCCATGGTACATGAGTAGGTGATAAAAGATCAATGTCATTGCCCTTATGTTTAAGCTGCAGAGTCTTCTTCACAGAATCACAGCACAATTAAGTATGTATCCTCTGCTAAGTTGCTTTTCTGGGACCTCTATGTACCCTCATTTTTAAGCAAGTTGCTCATCTTCTGCTCTATGTGAACAACAAAGAAAACACTGAATTAAGATTTTATGTCAATGTGAATTTTAGCATTTTAAATTTTGAAGTGTTTGACTTTGCAAACATAATATTCTCTTAGTATAATCTCTTCGTGTGATATTTCTTGAACTCCATCATATAAAACCACAATAAGTCTCTTATGGATCATTAATAGAACTGAAACATAGATATGCTTGCACAGACCTCTACCTTTTGTGCTATCTGACCTTAGCAACAGGGAGCTATCCTGTATGACAACCAGCCCCTAAAGGCACAATGGGACAAGCACTTCATGAAGGGATTTCATGGCTATTTGCTGACAATAGAAGAATGATAGGATTCAGGAAGCCTTGGCCTGGCACTGTCCATGTGCTAATGGCTAAGACCCTTACTCTAACTCTCTTCAGTCTATCCTTCTGTATGTGGAAAGAAAGCTCAATTCAGCCTGTAGTGCTAAATATAATGCTAAATATGGGTGAAATACTCAATAAAATTATGTACTAGCCTCTTAAGTGTACTGAATGTACACAGCTAGCCAATGTAGACTTTATTGTGTCAGGTTCTTTTCCACCTTACCAGCACAAATTACCTAGGGAATGAAGAAACAATTCTGTCTACCAGGGCTACTCCAGCATTTTGTCTGCAGTTCTGAAGCATTAAGTTACTGAACCTTCTGAAAATGAGTGTTAAGAATTTTCTATCCTTGGTAAAACAATATCATTTTCTGTAAATAATTTACCAGAAAGACAGAGACATCTATGCTGACATTGTACAAAGTATGAGCCTGAGGCAGACAGCACAGAAAATTTAAATTCAAATTATTATAGTTTGGCAGTTACGAGAAATTAAACCAAGGACTTATAAATTCAAGTGTTAGGTAACTATCATTCTGTTATATCAGCTCTTGACAAATGTAAAACTTTCCAGGTAAGATCTGAAACATTCATTGGGGAAATACATGAGGATCAGAACCTGCAACTGGTTAGAAACAACCCTGATACAGATCAGATTTGTTTCACTGCCAATGCTCAGGAAAATCAATAAACAAACTAAACAGCTGAATTTTTTTAAAACAACATTTTAAAGAGCTTTTGGATTCAGTATCATAGATCTTGTTAGCAAGGGCATTCAAAACACAAAAATTTATTTTGACTGTGTCCTTTCAGCCCTTCTAGTCACTATAAATTGTGAGAGTTGTGAAGACCCACGGAGTTATGCTGGACCCAGTCCTGTTTAATATCTTCACTGATGATCTGGATGAGGGGATTGAGTCCACCATCAGTAGGTTTGCAGACAACACCAAATTAGGAGCATGTGTCGCTCTGTTAGAGGGTAGGAGGGCTCTGCAGAGGGACCTTGACAGGCTGGATAGATGGGCACAGTCTGATGCCAGGGGTTTTAACAAGTCCAAGTGCCGAGTGCTGCACTTTGGCCACAACAACCCCATGCAGTGCTAGAGGCTGGGGACAGAGTGGCTGGAGAGCAGCCAGGCAGAATGGGACCTGGGGGTACTGGTTGACAGCCAACTGAACATGATCCAGCAGTGTGCCCAGGTGGCCAAGAAGGCCAATGGCATCCTGGCCTGTATCAGGAGTGGTGTGACCAGCAGGACCAGGGAAGTCCTTCTGCCCCTGTACTCAGCACTGGTTAGGCCACACATTGCATGCTGTGTCCAGTTCTGGGACCCTCAACTTAAGAAAAATGTTGAGGTGCTTGAATGTGTCCAGAGAAGGGCACCAAGGCTGGTGAGGGGCCTGGAGCACAGCCCTACGAGGAGCGGCTGAGGGAGCTGGAGATGTTCAGCCTGAAGAAGAGGAGGCTCAGGGGAGACCTCATTGCTGTCTACAACTACCTGAAAGGAGGTTGCGGCCAGGCAGGGGTTGGTCTCTTCTGCAAGGCACCCAGTGACAGAACAAGAGGACATAGTCTCACCTGCACCAGGGCAGGTTTAGGCTGGATGTTAGGAAGAAGTTCTTCCCAGCAAGAGTGATTGGCATTGGAATTGGCTGCCCAGGGAGGTGGTGGAGTCACCATCCCTGGAGGTGTTTAAGAGGAGGCTGGGTGAGGCACTTAGTGACGTGGCTTAGTTAACTAGAAAGTGTTGGGTGATAAGTTGGACTTGATGATCTTAGAGGTCTTTTCCAACCTGGTTGATTCTGTAATTCTGTGACCTTGATGTCAAACACCAGCCCAAACCAAAATAATTTACTTATTCTGATAGTTGGCTGGAAACAAACCCATATATGCCCAATATGAAAGTGAATACTTTCATCTTCCACATTCCATTAGTTTCTGTCTCCTGTAATTTACTGGTGTTTGTGTAGTGCTGTTGATCCTTAAGTGTTTTATTGTCAGTTTATTTAAAGACACTTTGGTAACTGAATTTTAAAAATATATCTTGTTGCAGCCCCTTTTTGTGTGTAAAAAGCTAACTGGAATCTGTTGCATTATCACCCATATTAGGTGGGATTTTCAAAAGTTCTACCTTTTGAACAAAAAACCCAACTTGTGTTCTGTCTTAGAATAGTTCTAATTTAATACAGTTAGTCTATATTCCCACTAATATAATTAGAAATATAATTGATTTTCTGACTGTGTCAACGCTGGACTACTTCAATACTAAATTCTTGATCTGCCAGTTGAAGAGAAAAATCTGGATGTTTGTTGATATGCTCAGGCTTACCCTAAGAACTTTCTAGTTCACCCAACCCAGGCAACAGCAGTTTACCTGACTATGCTAAAACTAGAGATGCTCAATTCTACTTTGTATGTATCTATGTACCATTCACATGTGTTTCACATAGGTGTATGGAATCATAGAACGGTCTGGGTTAGGAGGGACCTCCAAATGTCATCTAGTTCAACCCCCTCTGGAGTAAGCAGGAACATCTTCAACTAGATCAGTTTGCCCAGAGTCCTGTTGTATTGGTCTGGTTGAAGCTTCCCAGAGACTCAGAGCCTAACAGAACAATAACATGAATAGGATGCTTCCCCTCTTTGGAAAGAATTAGGTAGAGAGTGAAAAGGGGTAAAAACACCCAAAGAATAGTCTTGCTCCAATTTGGAAGTTAAAAGGGAAAATTTAACAATAAATAAAAGGTATATAAGATAAGGGGAGTTACAAAAAGGTATAGGGAAGGGAAACAAGATACAAAATAAATACAAAACCAGATTGATAGCAATGGATGGAGTTAGATTGAGAAGGTGGTTGTTCCACCATGTAGTAGGCTAGCCACGTGGCAAAGCAGGAGCAGCTGGAACAGGATGCTGCTGGAAGGCAAGGCAGGGCAGAGAGAGAGAAACAGGAAGTTCCTCTGTTTTTATAGGGTGTCCAGACAGGACATGGGAGTGGGCTAACCATTGCACCTGGGGTCAGGTTCAGACCACCCCCAGGGAGGGGTTAACCCTTTACATCTGTTGAGCCTCACACTGAATATCTCCAAGGATGAGGTCTCAGCCACCTCCCTGGGCAACCTATTCCAGTGTTCCACAACCCTCATGGTGAAGAACTGTGGCAGTTTGAGTTAGGTTTTTCTCCAATTCATTTGAGAGCTTCACTCTGTCAGCTCTTTAAACCCATGACAAGAACTTACTCCTAACATCCAATCTAAATCTGCTCTGCTCTAGTTTGAAGCCATTGCCCCTTATCCTATGACCACAGGCCTTTGTAAACAGTCTTTCTTCATTCTTCTTGTAGGCCACTTTCAGGTACTGGAAGCTCATTATTAGGTCTCCCCAGAGCCTTCTCCAGGCTGAACAACTCCAGCTCCCTCAGCCTGTCTTTGTCCTCATCCCTCATCCATCTCCACAGAAGACATGCTTAATTTAGGCCAAGATCTTCTACTAAAGAGGAAACTAAATAGTCTTAGGGCAGGAAAAAACTTTCTTTGGTTCAATCCGTACTAGGCCTAACCACATTCCAGATCTCCAGAGACACCCTGACAAGCACTCTGACTTTGCTAGTCTGGATGCTTGCCAGCCAACTTGGCATCTTGCTGGTGGACAGCAAGAAGCAGGAATTGATGGGAAAAGAGATGGCAAAATGTAAAGGTATTTATGTGCCTTTTTCTCATCTTAAGATCTTCCTACACGACCTTCAGACTTTCTGCTATATTCTTCTTAGTACCCAAATCTCCAGTTACTTTGCTGAAGTAAGTAGTTTATTGGGCTGTTTGCAATTCTTTGAGCACTACAATAATATGCCCTCTGCATTTTTCTACATTTTTAGATGATGGCAATTCCTTTAGGTTTTGTTCCCTTCGCCTTCATGGGTCTTCATGTGTGTGCTGAAATAGGCATCCTGTGTAGAGGGAGGAAACTCTGGTCCAGAATGCAGTGTGAAGTGAACACTGGGCATGAGACTGAGAGAATGGAGTGCCCCACGAGAGGCACTGTGTTCACAAGAGAGAAGCCTTTCTAGCAGAGTAGGAGGGAGCTCCTACCAAATGGCACTTAACACTGTGATTAAAAAATCACACTAACTAGCCTTTGGTTTCCTTTTAGGAGCTGAAGCCCATGAATATTCCTGGAGGGTTAGACATCAGTCATGAGAGGCTGAAGAGTTGGGTCATGAGGGAAGAGAGGGGGAAAAAGAGTGTCTAAGAGACATTTGCACTTTATGATCTTGCTGCAAGTTCTGCTGCAAAATAAACTGATGGCTTCTCAGACTTTTCTCCCCACCAAGATGACTGCCTAGCTTTTGAGAATCTGCTATAAAGGGTTCTATTTGCAGCATCTCTTCTGGATGGAAAAGCTCTCATGGGCCTCATGGAGGATATGGTAGACTTAATGAGTTGATCGAAAGCTCATTTATCCCTTAACCATTGGGAGTTTAGTGCTTGATGAAATAGTCCTGTTTGACTCCCTGTCTAGTAGGACAGCATGACCAGAAAAGCACAAGATAGACAGTACTGATCAAAATGCAATCAATATCCTAATCCAGAAAACACAGAAATTTTATGTTCAGTGGGCACAGTCTAAGATGATGTCCTTGTATTCTTCCTCATACTCCGCAAGGCTCTGTAGGCCAGGAGGTGAAATCGTTTCTCAATAACTTTGTCAAAGTCCCTCTATGCCAGACACAATTATCTAATCTGTTGGCCCTTTTCCTGCTATTTGAGCATACTTTCTGAGAAATTGCCTTGTGATCTCAGGGTAACAGTTTGGAAATGGTAGACTGGAGTACATTTGAGTTGGCCACCTGGCAATGAACTTTTCTGTTGCTGCAGGACTGGTTGCAGACATCAGGAATGTCCAGGATTTCTGGGCAGGTTGCAGTGTCTATGGACATGAGGATAAAACCCATCGTGCTGCTTGGCAGGCTCCAATTGTTTGTACAGAGTGACCTCTTATCCTAGAGTGCTTGAGGCAATGTCCACCCTCCCTCTGCAGAACGTGAAGCATTCCTCTTGCTGTATGCTCATCTCTCTGTCCCTCTGTTTGCTGGTAAGAGATCTGTATTTTATAGGCTCTGATATAGGAGTAAGTCTGGGTGATGTGGCAGAGATTTTCTGTTTTAAGCAGATTGCTCCCCATCATCTAGGATGAGGGAGAGGCCTGCAATCCCAAACTCTCCTGGTCATCAAGAACTGTATCCCATCCGACTATGTCCAAGTTAGTTCTTAAAAGTCTGATCCCATCCAAGCCAATTGCAGCAGGTGCAGAAGTTGCAGCAAGAGGCATCATGTGGATGTGTCAGAGTTGCAAAGTGGAGGCTGATGGGCAGTGCTGGATGAAGTCCTGTTTATATGTTCACAGGCTGTGTTTGAGGCCAGTGAGTCGGAGTGGAACACATTCTGCATGGATTTGTGTTACTGGAAGGCAAAGCCAGAGGGTAACTGCTGTGCTGCTCATTCAGTGTGTGCTCAGGGAGTAAGGGTACGACCCATCTCAAAAGATCCTCAAACTGGAGTAGTGTGCGCAGCCCACACCACATGATCCAGCTATATAAAATGCAGTCTGACATGCCTGCCAAAGGTGCAATTAGAATGTGTGTTTATTCAGTGTAGTCACTGGCACTGGAAGCAGAGAGAAAGAAATTAGAAATTAAAATAGCCTTCACATGCTGTATAGTTCTACTCTTTTTTTCAAGGTGGAAAATGTTACAATAAAAACTCGTAACTACAAGTGCTGAGAATTTATTACTGCTCTGTGTGTCTCTCTGTGTGTTTGCCTGAAAGACAAACTGAGATGTATTCAACATCTAATTACTTCAATTCTTTAATGCCATAATAAGATATAGCAGTAGGAATTTACATGAATCCAACAAAAAGAAGAACATGTGCTAAGGTTTTAGGATGTAACCTTGACTGACACAGAGTAGGTGACATTCCTTTTTCTCCCCTGTCCTATGCTAGAGATCTTCTGTTGGTAAAAGGAAGTCTTTTAAAGGAGGTTCTCCCTTATCATAGCCCAAACTGATCACCCTTAGTGCATAAAATTGAAACCCACACATGTTTGTATGGAAAAAAAAAAAAAAACAAAAGCAAAAATTACAGCAAACCAAAATCTTAATGGTAAAATCACACATTTGACAAGTCTTAAATACTCTAAATAGGAAAATGAATGTCAATTGAGCTATTAGAGATATATCATTAGTTCTTAATTTTCTGAGCTATGCACAAAGATTCTGAATCTATAATTTTAGGAAAGTTTTCATCTTAACTTAGGCCCCAGATTCAGCAAAACATTTAAATACAGGCATGAAATCATTTATATGCTGACTGCCCTTGATGCTGTTGGGTCACAGAGGAGCAAAGTACTCACCAAAGACACTGTTTATGGAAAGGACTTGGGAAACTATAACTTCCTGCATTGCATAAACTTCCTGAGTCAAAAAAAAAACCAACAAAAAAACACAAGAAACTGAGACAGGTTTGGCTCTTATTCCTTCAGTATACAAGGTCTGCTAATGCACAGCAATTAGAACAGAATGACTCAAGTGGAAGCACAGTATGGAACTATTACAACTGCTTCTCATGTAAGTGCAGGAGGGATGGTGGAGTAATTGTGCAAGTAGGACATGCACTGCTAGGATCCCTGATCAGCTGCAGCACAGAAGCAGCCTGAGACTGGCTGTCGTTATCTAAGCAGCAAGTATATGTTTGGCTGGAAAAAGAGACATCCATATTCTGGAAAGTTCCCTTCCCACTATTCTGTGGGCTCTGTGTAGCTTTGCCAGCAGAAGCTGTGTTGACTCAGAAATTCTTCCTCTTTTTTCTTTTGTTTAAATATAGTAAGAATTAAAGTAGATTCAAAGGAGATCAACCTGCAAAACTGTCAAATCCGTGTGAAACTGACAACCTGGCAGACAACTGGCAATAGCTGTACTTACCCTAGATCCCACAGTATGCTGTTGGAAGCCAGGTTATTAATTCTTACTGTCTTGGCCAAAATCCAGTGTGCTTTATTGTTTTCTGCTTCCTTCAAGCTGTCTTCTGCACTTTCAATAACATGTGGAAGTTTTCTTCATCTCCTAGCCTGAGTTTAGGCATTGTTGCTTGCATGATGCTCCAGGAGATGATAAACTGATAGTAAGCAACAGGATTCAGATGTACATACCTGTGAGTAAGACTTACTCCTCTGAGCTCCTGTGCAAGGAATAAAAACAACTGCTATACTTTTACTCTAGGAAAGCAGAAGGAGCTGAAGGAGATCAAAGCTGAAGTGGTGTTAGTAAGTCACCATAGAAAGGACAAAACATTCATTGCAACATTTGAAGAAGTACAGCAAAGTCCATTTCTGCATTCCTGGGTGATTCTGCTAGGTCCAAAGAGTAAACTTGCTTCAGCATAACCCATTGTTTGCTTTGGAATCTCAAAGATTAAAGGTGTCTATAAGTGTCAGTAATTCTCATGGTTATTGTTAAACATTTCCTTTTATTATCTGTATAATAGTAGTTAGAGGTTAGAAAAAACAAGGTAGGTTCTCAAGTGCACCCTCACCATTTCCTGTCTGTGAGCACAAGAATGTTCTGCGCATGGGGAGACTCCGACTCACACGTCCCAGGAGAGTGGCCTGACCACCAGACTGCAGGCTGTTTTGAAGGCAGGCATGCTCCACCCTTCCTATTGAAACTGTGCCATGCTGCAGAAAATAATTTAAGTTCATTTGGCCAGAGGGAGAGAGAATGGAAGTCATAGAGAGCAGAGAAAGCACGAGTGAAAGCATGACTGTACTGGTTAAGGCACTCATCTGGCAGAGAGAGCCTGAGATTCCCTTCCCAGATTTCAGGACTGTTTCTTAAGTATTTCACATAAATAGTCACTGGATAAAACACAGAAACAGATGTTTTGGATACCGTGCTGAGAGATGCCTAATTTTTCTTGTGCTCTATATAGGAAATCTAGACTCAGAACAACAGGTTCTGATCTTCCCTCTAGGAACCCAGTTCCTGTCACTGAGGCTCCACAGGGTTGAACTTCTGGGTAACTAATTCCCATAGTGGATCTGATCTATAGGCTGCCACCTCAAAGCTCTGTTTCAGAGATGCACTTTTTCCATGTGTATTTGGCACTGACATTTTTATGTATTCTTTCTTACAAGCATTCCATTATTCCTTTGGCTCTTCCAGATAGCTTGAAAGTTAAAAGTTTCAAAAATGAAGTCAGACTTTATCTTTGACTAGGGTAAACTTTTTGTTTTATATTTGACCTACTAGAGAATGCAGCCATTTTCCCATTACAGAAGCTTGACTGTGCCTATATTCAGATAATAAGCTAGATTGCAGTTGGTTTTCTAATCAAAAACATTTGTGTTATACTTTAGTGTTTTATGCATTTACTCAAGAAGCTGTCTGGATTGGAATAAACATATACCTACCTTCCAGATGAAGCTTTGGGTTATATTTGGAGAAAAAATAACTTTGGAAAATGTTTGAGGAAAATTACAGGAATATACACCCCAATATCTCCCCCCCTTCTCTTCCTCTCCCTTCCCTCTCCCCCCCTCTCCCCCCCTTCCTTTTAATGAGAACTTTTCAATATGATTGGTGTTTGGGGAGTTCAGTTTCTGACCACAAACCTCTATAGTTTTGCAATGCTTACCTTAAACCTGACCAGTTCAGCATTCTGAGTGCTAAGAAGGTGTATGTGTGCAGTTCTTTGTGACCACGACTGGCTTAGTGATGTGAAGAACATCTGGAAGTGTGCTACGGTGGCACTACATGAGTTGCAGGGCAGTAGTGAGGGCCAGAAGTGTTAGACTGATTTTCAAATGTAGTATCTTATGTAAGAAATGAGGTTATATTTCTGCAATGGATGAAATAATAGTTTAAAAAAAAAAAAAAGAAAAGAAAAAAAATTTAAGTGTCTTTAGAATTTGAATTGTGTATCAGTAGGGTTGCAATGTATGCTTAGAGGTCAGCCTCTCTCTAATCTTTAAATACCTTGACAGTCCTGTTTTTAACACAGGAAAAGCAGTGGGGGCTAGTGTTGTGAATTACCAAGGTGTTGAGATTGTTGGGTCACCTGCTTTTTGCTGTGGCTGACAGGTTTATAGACAAGAAGGCTTCTAAGTGGGACTAGTAAATGGAAATGGACAAGACCAAACGTTTCTACTTATAGAGGTGTTCAATGAGGAATTTAACTACAAAATCTAAACTCTTGGACCTAATTTTCTCAGGGAGCTCTGGGAAAGAGGATTTGGTACTCTTCAGAACTACCATGTCCTGATACAGCTGCTTGAAGGTGTGCTGCCAGCCACAACCCAGGCAGGGTACTCCTTGCTGGCCAAGATCTGAGGGATGTCTTATCCCACTCTTTGCCTGAATCATTCTGACAGCGGCAGCAGATTTCCATCCAGTTGTAGAAACTGTAGCTGGGACTGGTGTTTTCGGGAGCATTTTTGAGGTGGTGAAAAGAGCTACTATCACAGGAAGAATCTACAGAAGAGGTTTCTGTACTACTAGAGCAGCCTCTCTTTTGGACACACCACAGCGTCTCGTCTGATCTCTGAACTTGTCAAGACAGAGAGGAAAGAATTTCACTTCAGTGGTTCAGAAATTACACAGGTGCCAGTATGTCCTTTCCAGTCCCTGTTCTGGAAGCAGCTCCTCCATCTCCAGTTACATATGAGCACTGTAACATGCTTTATTACGTTCTCAAGCTCCAGCTTATTTCCCAGGTTCATTTGTATAATTTTCCTGGATGGAACCTAGTTCCAAATGTAGTATTATGCTGGCCTTAGCCCCATTCAGCATTCAACTTGAGAAGAAATTACAGGCATGGGCAGTGAAACAGGACAGGATGGGGCCTTGTTTTGGTTACAAGATCAAGGCAAACATCTGAGAAGTTTTTTTGCATATCTGTTGAGTAGAAAGTATGATTAGGGAAAAGGTGACTCAAACAGATATGATTCCAGAGCTCCGAAATCCTGTTAGAGGGAAGGAAGGGAAGAAGGAGAGATATGTTTCCAGGTGCATTTCCACACCTCAGTTATTGCAGATGGATAGTGAAACATTCATTGGATATTTGAACATGCCTGGGGTTGGGAGTAAACGCTACTCCAAATATTTTTATTTTTCACTGTATACAGGAATGTAAAAGAACCAATATTTACAGCTGTACCAGGTAGACAGAATTTTATGTTATTTCATCCCAAAACATGGAAACAAATCATGATCTGAAAAAAAAACACAGCTGCCCTGGAGGAGGAAACAGTAGCCGTTCAGCTGCACAATAGATTAAAACCATAAAAGAGGACAGAGAAAGACAAACAGTAAAAAAAAATAATATAGTTAACTAGCTTTGAATTTTAGAGAGATAACAAAATTTGATACTTCAAGATTTGTGAGAAATGTCCTGGGAACATTAAAAACCTCAGCTGTCTTAATTGGTTATTTTGATTTCTCGTCCAACAGCATAGGCACTCTAAGATTTTCATTGGAAGTGATTAATTTTAACAAGACTTTCTGGACCCCAAGTTTGCCTTTGTCTTTTATCAAAGGGCTGACCAGGGTTAGCTGTGAAACATAATAAAAACAAATGGGGAAGATAGTCAGGATTTCTCTAGCTTTATAAGTAATATAGGGAGTTTCTAGAAGGAGTCTGTATGCAGTGACTGCTGCCCAGACTCCAGCTTTGCCCAAGCAGTTCTTGGCAGGCCTCAAAGAGGATAATGAAAAAAAACAGCTTTGAGCCATCCTTGCATCATCCTGGGGATCACCCTGCCAGCATGTTCCCTAGTGTAAACTGCAACACCAACAGAGCTTCTGTATTTTGCACTGGCTACTACTGGGCTCAAGAAAGTAGTCCATGAGAAATAGGCTCGGTTTAGCCATTTCTGAATATATGTCTTTAACAAGGATTTGGGAAAGGAAGAGCCATTGCAATCCCTGCAGTGGCTGCAAACCATCTGAGGCTTTGTTGTATCTGCACTGGCTGATGCACAAGTAGCTGAATGAGCTGCCTCACAGACTCCATTGCATCGATAATGTGGCCAAAAAATCAGCTTTCAGTGTCTGGAGGATCTGTCCCATATGTCTGTGTGTGCATATGCAGATGTATGTGATGTCAGTGAATGTCCCCGCTTGCTGCAAAGGTCACTTTGTCTGAGATGAGATTTTTCACTTGCAAAGAAACCTCAAGAACATAATGAAGGAAATTAGGTCTGAAATTTGTTTCCTAACATCCATGAAGTGCAGCACCAAGCTAAGGGGGAAGCATTCAAATCCCTCTCTGCCCTCTTGGGTAGGATTCTGTTTGTAGCTCTGCAATTATCAGCAGACATCAGTGTCTGCTACAACTGAATATTTTTGGTATCTAATTGGCACTTAGATACCAATGTGCTAGCAGCTTTAGAAATAGCTAAAGCAGATAAATATTGCTTCTTTTCCTGTGTGTACGTCTGTATCGTCTGTGAGAAGCTGTGTATTAATGTGGAAAATTCCCTGTTGATTTTAATGGTATGCATCTCCCTGCAGAAAATTTGGCTCACTCAAAGATGCAGTAATGTATGGAAGGGATTTTTTTTCCTTTGTGCTATGAACATCTAGATCAGATTCATGAAGTATTATTCGTGCAGAAACTGTGAATGCTCCCTGCTTGCAAATGAAGTCAAACCCTTGTTAATGTTTACAGTAAAACAGCTGTTCTCAGCATTTTTCCTTGAGTCTCAGCTACTTTACCTCTACCAGACTCAGCCTTACATCATAGCAGCTGCAATAATAAGAGGCTGAAAGAGGTCAGAAGGAGCCAGTCCTGCTAAACCACACCTTTGTTTAAAAGATATTTTGGATTGTAAAATGTCTCAACTGCTACATTTTTCAGCCTGACTGGACATCACGCATGGGCTAGGTCTTCAAAAACCTAGCTCACCAAAAGCACGCAGGCTCTGCCAGCACAGAGTAAAGCAGAACACAGGCTCTTTATACATTTTCCCAGGAAACTTTCTATAGATCCAGACTGGGAAATGTTCCAAGGCTTCACAGAACTAAAGATAACAGTAATAAAAAAATGGACTAGAGCACACTGACTTTTAAAAGAAATAGCTGAGCCTATTATATTTGCATGTTAAAGCCTTGGTTGTTTGTGCAGCAAGACTTTGCTAATTTGCACAAATAAAAGTAAGATCACTGCAGATTACTGAATTTTAGCAATTAGTAAGTATGTAAACAAAAAAACATTCTAAGAATAAGAAAAAAAGTACTTTGGTTGCTTTCAATATTAAAACTTCTTTGTAAATATTTATGATCACTCAATAAATGCTTCTGGATATATTTTATAAAATAATAAGGTGTTAGAAGAATATAAAATGGAGCATTCTCCCACTCAGTCTTTTCAGAAGAGAGAGGCCATCATTTTTTCTGTGAGGTATGAAGCACAGGGTCTATTGAGCTTCTGCAATATTTACATTGTAGAAATATATTAATAAAATGCAGTTTAAAGTGAATTAAAGAAGATTTTAGCATTAGATGTCCTACATGTGTTTTCTGAAACCCTTTCTTCTGAGTAGCAGTGGGAGATAGGTGGGTTTTAGCACATATGAGAAATTTTTTTTTTGCTGATTTGTTACACTACATTGGAACTGGATAAAATTCCTTATTTTCATTTTACTGAAAATGGAAATTTAAAAATCAAAGTAAGAAAAAAATAAGATTTGTACTGTTGAGAAGTTTTCAAACAGATTCACGGGTCCTTTATGCACAAGGGGTTATTTTAGCAGCATTTTCACAGTTAAAGTCAAGTGTGAACATGCAGTCACATGCCAAATACTACATGTGACACCTTTTAAATTAATAGTGACTAAGGAACAGAAACCTCTTCTGGCCTTGCAGTTCACAGGGTGATGTCACAGAGTGTCAGACGATGTCACAGATGTCTTAGATTATGGGAATAGGTTAGGGCAGAGAGGTTGTTACAGCTGGAATGCTCAGAAAGTTTAGGAGATTCCACAGTGTGATGACATCAAAAGGACTTAGTAAGAAATCCCAAATGTGTTTTCCAGCATAAGAAAGAGAAAGAAGAAAGCAACAGAGGCAGGACAGCAGAATTTGTAGATTCTATTGATACTTGAATTTTTAATTGTACAGATCCTTTTAAGCCAGTAGGATTGCAGATTCCATTGATACATTGGAAAAACAGTGTACAGTGGAAATTATTTGGTCTAAATTGTAATAAATTGGATTATCACTTCAGTTATGACTCTTTAACAGTGGTGAATTATTTGCCTTGAAATAATTCTTTGAGGTCCTAATGATGTCAGGGTATTGTGGGGCATTGACCAGCACAGTAAAATACATTCCCTTTCTTGAAGAGTGCAGAACCTAAATGTACAACAAATAGACAAAGGAAATAATGTAAGATGTAATAGTCAAACAAATGATTTAAAATAAGCATAGGGTACATATGGTACCTTAGTGTTTTTATCACAAAAGCTATGTAGTGTCTGGGGGAGAGCCACTGCCCCCAGAACAGCATGTTTATGTACTTTCATGCATATATAGTATGTATACATCTATAATATGTATGCATATATTTCATTTACATAACCTAACATTGAGTGTTTTTAGAAGATGCACGCATCAATGACATAAACCTTTTATAACTACAGACCCAAGCTAAGTATTACTTAGCAGTGTGCATTTTTCTTTAGATTTTACTGGTGCATTCAAAGAATGATCAGTTTGTTTGTTCTGGCATAAGCTATCACTTGAACCCCTGAATAAAAATATTGATTCTACTCTGTCATATAGAGAATATATTCTAACTCTCTCACTCTAGGTACAAATGTGTCTGTCACATTTGAAAAGGCAACAGTTAAATACATGTTTCTGCTGTCAGAAATGCAGCAGTTAAACCCTAAATAATATCTATAGGATTAAGATCCAAGTGCTTTACAATAAATCTATATGCAGTTATCTTTCCACATTTCCTCTCTATCCCCTGTCATAGACTATAAAAGATAATGTAAGAAGTGCTTTAGTATGTATGCTTATCTCATTATCTCCATTTTCAGGTAAGTGGAGCAAACAGTTTCACCTTAGTAGATTTGGAGCAAAATAATATGCATTCTTTTATGCTAGAGGAATGAAAAAAGCAGAATTGAGCCCAGAACAGGGGCACAGGGCAGAAGGGTTTTTTAAAAAGAGTTTTCTGAATTATCAGGAAATCCAATGAGACAAACAGAATGTGTGGAGAGTGAGCCAGAATTATCAAATTACCATGACAACCGTAGGCAAGAACCCAGAGAGAATCAGGTAGAGAAATTACAGTAGAATTACAGTTAACTTCACATTTATTTATTAATTAAAAAAAAAAAAAATCTCAAGCAGTCAGGAAGAAATATTTCCTTTGGCCTAGCTTCGTATGGTGCAGAGGCTTAGAAAATGCAGCCTTGTTCGCTGGTTTGAAATTGCCTTGCAAATGTATACAAGTAGCTTTTATCTAGATATGCATATGCAGATTGTTTTAACCATCAAGATTTGATGTCAGATACAAGACTCAAAATCACAGATGCCTCAATTTGTTTGAGAACAGAAACTTACAGGGACATAATTTAGGAAAGGTAAAGGGGGGGGAGGGGGTACACAGATGTACACTGTGCATTCCTATGTTATTTCTAAAACGCTCTCCCTTGTATGCTAAATGACCACTTCCTTCATTCAAACCTTTGCTTAACACAATTACCACCAAAACACATTTTAAACATACAAAAAAAAAAAAATCAGTGAAATCCAAGTGAAGGGAAACTAAAATAAGTAGGAGTGGTGGTATTTATTTTTAAATGTTACAGCTTAACCAGCAAGTGGTTAACCAGATTATCTGTTGAATTTGGGTTAAAATTCCATTTGTTCAGTTTTGACGTGGCATTTTATGTAATGCTATTTACATATATTGGAAAGATACAAATATACAGTTCTGAAAGGCAGAGATCCATGTTTAGAGAAGCAAGGAGAGGGATTTGTTCGCATGGGGAGTAGTATATTTTTTTCCTTCTTTTGAACAAAGCCCTCGAACAGCTAATTCTCCAGAATATAAACAACATTCCCCTAATGCTTTATCTTGCCTGTCCTATGCCACTATCTGATTGCTACATTTTGTATGTGCTCTGTAAACACAGATATGTGCCCATATTGATCCTTTTTCATGCTGCCCTGAAGTTTGCTGCGTGGTCAGGGAAGGGAGTGATGCACTCCATTGTTCCCTGCTATGATGTCATGCTCAGACTTCGCCTTGGTTAAACAGAATTCAGTTTACTGAACTGCAACAAAACGTCTTTAGGGAACACAAATGTATACTGTAGCAGAGATGGAAATAAATAATACATTGAAAAAAAAAAAAGGTATAAATTGTATTTAGAATATTTGTCACCTATATTTCTCTCAACACTTTTTCAGAAGTAGATGTACACACTCATTTATATACACACTCAAACTGTGCATTGCTCAAAGGTGTGTTTATTTTAATCTTGGAAACCAGGACGTGTCAGATTCGCTCTCAGGACTTGCATTGTCACTAAGATCTATCTTAAACATGCAGTTTTATATCACATTGGTATTCTGTTTACTCATATTAGCCACACACAGAGTCCATGTAATGGCTTTAATCCTGCTAGCTGTCCAGTGATGTTAATGACAGCTAAAGGCATACTGGTAAATTAATTAATTTCCACCAGCATCTGAAAACTGTACATGGGGATAGAGAGGGGAAGAAAAGGGGAAGCCTTTTAATTATCTCGTGAGACCCTGAACTGGAAGAGAAAGCTGAAGAGACTGAGCAGGGACAAGGAGGTCTTTCCTCCTCCTCCCTCTCCCTCCCTCCTGGCCTTTAAAAAAAAAAAAAATCGCTGGGGCCAGTCCTTCCCAAACAGGGACAGTTGGCAGGTACGTGTTAATCTTGTTCCCAGCACTTTGGAGGAGCCACGCACAGGAGCTCACCCTGTGCCTTCAAACCAGCGCTTCCTGTCCTTCAAGAGTTAACCTTCTCTAGAACATTTATTTCACCATCTCTTAGAGGGGGGGAGAAAAAAAAAAAAAAACACAACAACCCTGCAGAGCTGAGAGGCTGCAGATCACAAGGCCATTCTGATAGCCTCCTGTCCCCATGGCAACAGCAACGGCATTTATCAGTTCCTTATGAGAGCAGGCACAGCAAATCTGCATTGCACATGGCAGCCTTCCAGCCTTTCAAATGAAAGAGCACTTTGAACTGCTGCCAAGTGTGGAAGGAGCAGAGCTGTCAGGACTGCTTAATGCTGGCAGTCTGTACTTGGGAGCCTTTCAGTTCCCAGAATCCTTCAGCCATGGCAGCCTGCCAGGTACTTAGCGGAAGCTAAAAACTAACCCCCAGACCATTCACTGCAGTGCACTCAAAATTTTCCACATGTACCATGTCACAAGTGCGGAGTGTACAATGAAAGCAAACGCCTTCTGCTTGGGATTCTGGCTTTATTAATAATCTAGGAAAAAGCAATCGGAGATTAGCTGGCAGTACAGCACAGCCACTGTTTATAACTCTGGCTGTGTGTGTCAAATGTGTGTTTCATCCCTCAAAATAGAATCAGCTCCAACAACAGGGGCTGCGCAGCCCCAAATCTATATGTAGTGTCTGAGTGTGGGGAGATCAGTGTTAGCAGAAGGGAGAGTGTGGTTATTTACAGTGGAATATTTTTTAGGAATCATCATCAAATGCATAGCACAAAGATGTGGAATAGAAAAAGACCACGTTGCCGGCTGGTAAATATTTTCTGCCTTTACCCTCCTCTGCATTCTGCTGACATTGTGAGAATCTCGGAAACTGTGATGAATGTAGCAGAGATCCATGGCTCTTGGTGGGTTTCTTTCAATGGAGAGTTTTCATGTGAACTTTTTATTGTTTTGCACTACCCAGAGCACAAGGGCTTCTATTGGCAGAGGAAACAAATTGGCACAGTTCTGCCTTTTTTTTTTTTTTTTNCTTTTTTTTTTTTTTTTTTTTTTTTTTTAATCTGTACTCAGATCAAGGGCAAGGGCTTCATTTTCCAGCACTAGTCATAAGCCTTTAGCACAAATAGAATGAAAATTGTCTGTCGCTCAGGCAGTTGGACAAGGTTCAGGAAAACTATGTCTGGCACTAATTCCAAAGGGAAGGTTTGGTTCAATCCAGCATCATTAATTTCAGTAAACTGTTTTCACTAGTCTATATCCCACTGTTCAAGAGCTGTTTATTATCTTTCACCAATTAATGTCTTTTGGAGTGCAAAGTTATGAAAAATACCTAATGTGACTTACATACACATGGATGTACACATATAAATATATATATATAGTATACATGGATACCTTTGCAGTATTTTACTGTTTTGGGGTTTGAGTTTTTGGTTGGTTTATTTTTTTTTTTTCTTTAACAATTGTTTGCTTCTTACCTTGCCTTCCCATTATGAAACACATTTATAATGCCAAATATAAAATAGTAAAAATAGCCCAAAAGGTGAAAGAGAGACATAGAAAAAAACCCTGGAGCAAAAACAATCTCTACAGATTTGTGAGTTTCACCACAAAACAAGGAAATGTAGTGCCTCTTTTTCAGCTTGCAGCTATCTTTGGCTGCTGCTTGAAGACTTGACTTAATTCACCCAGGCAGGAGTGTCTAAAAGTAATACACCAAGACAGTTAATTTTGGCACTTAGTCTCCCTTAGGAATTTTACCAACAGTCTTTGAAAAGAAAGTAAATTATCTTTTTTTTTTTTTTCCTCTTGGTTTCCCCCATAGCTTATCTTGATATGTGCTAATAAAAGAAACTGCCTCCTCCCTCCCCCACTCCTCCCATTCTCACCCTTACCCTGTGTCCAATAACAATGTTAATCAGCATTTATAACATGGACTGGGAGAAAAAGTGGTTTAGGTTCTTTCGGATGGCCTAGTTACAGAGGAAAAGGAGGTTATACCATGTGAAATGACTGAAGATAGTGCAGTATCCTTTCTTTTTCTTTCTTATTTTTTCTTTTATTTTTTCCCTTTTCCCTTTTCTTCCTCTTTTCTTTTTTCTTTTTTTTTCCCTCTTTTCATTTATTTTCTTTTTTTTTTTTAATTTTCTTTCTTCCTTTTATTTTATTTCCTTCATTTTTCTTTCCTTCCTTCCCTTTCTTTATCCCACTTCACTTCTTCTCACCTCCCCCATTTTTGGAAAACACAGTACAGTTTTGTTCAGTTCTCAAGTGTTATTAATCACTGGTGGAGGCCAAAAGCAGGGATATTTTTCTTGGCAGCACGTTTTGATAAACAATCTGTGTATGGGGTGAAGGGTGGGGGGAGCCTGTTTTGCTGGTAACTAAGCTAATGTTTGGCAGATTCTTAACTGTCACGAAAGTGCAAGTGGCTCTCAGTGGGAATAGCCTTTAAAAAATGTACTGATTCAGTTGATTCATTATTGTTGATTGTTTACTACATCCACAGGATGTAAGATGAAAACAGTCCAGGGATACAGTAAAAATAACAACAGCAGAAGACCCAGCCTCTGCATATCTCAGCCTAAAACATGCTACCTGGTTACTAGTCCCTCACAGAGTGATCAGAATTCGTTATAAAAGTGTCTTAGTTTGCACGGTGAGATTTGGCAGAGGTTAATGTGTGGAAATCTGGGCTTGCGGGCGGGTTTTAAAAATCTAAAGGCAGCTGTAAGAAAACCGATTTGGGGCAGCTCTCAGAGAGGAATTCTGACATATTTCGGGGGCAGAAATGAGAGGCTGATGGGGTCGGTTGGCTGCAGAACTGCCTTGCCTGGAGACGGGCTGTGGAGAGGCTGCAGGCAGGGCATCCACCCGGCAGGCTGTGACGGGCCCTGCTATTCCACCACCAATGTATCATGGGACCAGTAAAACTGGAAGGAAGGAAGGAGGTGAGGAAGGAAAGAAAGAAGGAAGGAAGGAAGGAAGGAAGGAAGGAAGGAAGGAAGGAAGGAAGGAAGGAAGGAAGGAAGGAAGGAAGGAAGGAAGGAAGGAAGGAAGGAAGGAAGGAAGGAAGGAAGGAAGGAAGGAAGGAAAGGAGGGAGGGAGGGAGGCATAGTTCCTGTGTGGGAATGTGGTATGTCATCAAGGCTTACTACCTGAAGAATGGTAGGGAAAATGAAAATTATAATGAGAACTGAAATGATAAACAGAAACACATCATTACACTCCTATTCTTTGTAACTAGGTGTTTTGACACTTCCTGTCAGCTCCTAGTAGAAGACAACATTGTTTAACTTTTAATTTGATGAAATTACGCAAGTCCTTCCTGAAGTGTTTGTGTTTTGATTTACTGAACACACTCCTTTTACCACCGAGTGCTAATCTCTGCATTGTTTTGAAGCCAGTAATTTGATTGTGATGGATTTTATTTTATTTGCTATACTGAGGTAAATCCATGTAAATCACACTCTTGGGAATGTGCTTCCCTTCTGGTTCTTCTGGTTTTTTTCCAGCTGTAGCTGCTGTTTTGACCACTGAGGAAAGAGCAGGTGGGCGCCTGCAGAAGAACCAGATGCTGTGACTGCTGCACTCATCAGTGTAAATATTTCAGAAAGCAAGAAAGAAAGAGTTAAATGTATCCCCCACGCTGTGAGCATTTAGAGCCAAGCTAGACCATTCATTCCTACACTACCGAGATCACGGGCTCCTAATTATTACTGTTTGCAAACTTTGGGGCTGTCCTATATTCTGCATAATTAACACTGATCGATAATCAAGTCCTCCGTTCACATCTAGAGCAACAGTAATGCCCACATAGGGGAGTGGCACAGAGTGGAGCCTGGCAGAGCTGGGGTGCAGCAAGGCACCTGGGGTTTGTTGCTGCTTCCTTTGTGGTGTGCTTCATCCTCCACACCCCATACTCATGGTTGCCTTAAGCAAGGTGTCGTCTGGCTCCCACAAGCTGTGCCTCATGTGATCATTTTGATGCTTCCATTTAAATCAAAGCTTCACCTGCGCTTTTAATGTTGCACAGATGTGTGTGTGTATTTCCAAATAAAGAGGGTAACAGGAACAGAGGTAAAGGGATTATCGGATGGCAGTATTTATCCTAGTACTGAAAGGAAGGAGTAAGTAGATTTCACTTCTGATAGTGAAAATTATATTCCCTGTCCCATGGGACTACTGGCAGGTCATAAACTTCAGGCAGTCTCTGCAGAATCCCTAATGCTGCAGCCAAAGTGCTGACTCGTGTTCCTGCGCCAAAAGCAGTAGCTGGGCAGCAATTGTTCGTGGCCCCGGCTCCATCTCTCCATCTTATTAAACAAGCCAGTGTCTGAGGGGTTCTTACACTAATTTTTGTTTGCTCAGTTCTTTCTTTCAGTGAGTCAGATCAGGCACCTGAATGGCTTTATTGTTTGGGCTTCCTCTTTTCCTCCTCCAAACGTAACTTTAATTCCTGGATTATTTCAGAGCTAAATGAACACCAGGCATGTTTAGTATAAATCCAGCAAGACTGATCTGGACCGCTCCTGCTCCGCCATTCGCACAGCAAAGGGAAGCTGAAGTGTGAGCAAGAGAGCACACTGCTACCCTCGCAGGGATGGCGCTGCCACAGACTGGAGCATGGTTACATTGCCACCATCCAATCTGTTTCCCCCTACCAGATCAGACTGATACTGACAACTCGTTCCCTGTGAAGGTGCCACAGCATGGCATTTACTTGCATTTATGTTGCAGTTCTCTTCATCAGTCAGCCTCTCAGAGATCACCACTGCTGCTGGCCATATTGTTGCTATGCTGACACTTCATCCTTAAGTGTCGTTTGCGTAATGGTACAGTGCGTACCCAGGACCAAAGTTTAAATAAAAGTTTAATCATTACAGAAAACCAAACATATTTCCGCAACTGTGTATCCTGCAAGTAAAAGTAAAGGCAGTTTGGTCGGGTCACAGATGCTAATCTCTTCCCTTTTTGTATTCACAAACTATGAAGGGAGTTGATAGCACCTGTAAATAGTTTTTTGAGGCTAGATTATATCTAAGGTGATTATTATTTACACCCACTATAAAGACTGCTCTTGTGAGCCAAGAAGTCTGTTCCTGTGAGGTTACTGTTACCAAAAAAGGACTTTCTTGCAGGACGATTCGGTGGAGCGAGGAGTCCAGGGTGAGGGGCGGTTCAAGCACACAGAGTGCCTCGTCATGTGTTTGGTTCGTATAACTCGAAGACTGAAATACAGTCGAGATGTGTTGCAGTTCTGCATTCCCAGACACTCAGGACGAAGGAGAAAGCCTCAGCTCTCTCAACCTGAGTTTTTTTAAGTAGAGGCTGACCTTTTCCCACAGCCCAGTTCTGCTTCTCATAGGAAGATCAGCACAGTGCAGTAAAAGGATAGGACAGAAGCCGACCTTACAGTATGAATCAGAGTGAACACATGCTTGTTTAGTCAAGTAAAGTCATATTAATGTAGAAATCTTGTGGTCATCACTAAATCACTGTAGTTGGAAGCAAAGACTTCTACTTTGACCAGTTTTCATCTTCCTAACTGGAAGCTTGCTTCTGTGAAGCCTCTAAAATGTGTACGGTTTAGGTGTGAAATTTCCAAGTGTGAAATCCACTCTCCTTTAGCGCATCTTCTGCAGCCAATTTGCATCGGAGAAGGCTCATATAATCCAAAGACTTTTCTATCTTGACTGGCTGCTTCTGCAAGCTTCCTCTGAAAAAGAGTCACTTTGTCAGAATTTATTTTCTTACTGTATTTTATCTGGTAGTGCCATCCGTGTAACTTCTCCGTACACATTTCATTAAGCCTTCTCTTTAAAATAATTCTGCTCACACACATATCAAATTCGTTTGCCAGCTTTATAGATTATAACCACACACATAAAACGCTTTAGACAACTAAAAATGGAAGTCAGACACATTGGTGATATGAATAGAATTATTTAAAGCAACAGCTTTTTGTCGTATGAGTTCTGAAACGTTATTAACAGAACATAAGGTATCTTTGCTGCTCGGTGCAGCATCGCTGCTGGGCAGGCGTATGTGTGTACGGGAGCCGTGGCACCACGCCACAGAACCTCAAGTCCCTTTAAAGCACTGAGGGAAACCAGTAATGGACAGGGTTTCGGCGTTGCTAGCAACAAAGGAATCAGGAAGATGTACTGAAAGAAAGAAACCCATCCAACACAGCCCAGCTGGGAGAGGCTCCGCATTCACCGAGCGTTTCCCCCGCTGCGCGCCGCCTGCGCGGGCGCCCGTGAGCCCGACGTGCGGCAGTGACGCGGTGCTGGTGCCGCCCGCAGCGCAGCTCGCCGGGTCCCTGCCGAACCGCCTCCCCGCAGTGAGAGTTTGTTATTCTTTGGACGTGGACAGCGATGCACAAACAGCCGCCGACTGCAGCGGCTCTGCCCATCCCCTCCCGACCAGCAGCGAGCACCAGCGTGGCCTCGGGGGCGTGTGGGGAGCGGGCAGCTTTGGGGATCACGGTCAGAGGAAGGCAGGCTTCGGGTTTTTTTTGTCTTCCTCTCAGTGCAATGAATTCTCGGCTTACTTGCATGAGCCGAAGTTGTTTTGAGTAGTTTGCCTGTTAGCACTGTTATGCAAATGTTAGCAAGGTATTTAAAGGAGGAAACAGAGAAGCCGAGTGTTCCTTTTCACAGCGACGGGGAAATCCTGTGTCCCTTTGCATTAGTGAGATGAGATCACAGCGATTACTCACCTACCTGGCCTCTCCTACACCCTTGAGCAACGCACGGCACTATCTTTCCCAGCCCAGCCTTAGAACACTCAGCAAACATGGCCGATTGAAACAAACCAAAAGTGGAAGAGCTTTCTGAATGCGGTCATGGGCTTACAGAAACTGTGTCACTCTGTCACCGGGATCACTGAAAGAGAAACGCGGGATCGTTTATCAAGGCGGGATCCCCATGTTTGCCTCCGCAGCCGCAGTGCACGGGAAACCCACCGGGAGCCTCGGTGGCAGGACACCGTGCAGCCGTCACGGAGGCAAAGCAAGGGGGGCGATCCGCGCTTTAACAAAATCATGAGACGTTTGACCTGGAGAACCCAGCCAGGAAAACACCCCCACCCCCACCACTGTGCATCCCATCCCCACCACGGTGCACGCGCGTCCCGGTCGCCTGCGGGCGACGGCAGGCCGGTGGCGCGGGCCGGGGAGGAGGCCGAGGGCGCGATCTGCCGTTCGAGCTTCCAAACATAGCCGGCAGCGCGGACTGCCCGCGCCCCACCGCACTCCAGCTGCCGCCGCGCCGGGGCGAGCGCGGGCAGGACGCCGGGCATGCGCGCCCCGCGCAACAAGTGAGCTCCGCGCCGGCGACCAGGGTAGGAGAGGGGAGGGGGGCGGGCGCTCGACGGTGACGCGGAGCCCCGCCCGGGCGCAGCCGAGCCGGGAGCGCGGCGTGGGGGAGGGGAGGGGCGGCGCGGGGGGAGCGCGGCGCGGCGGAGGGGGCGCGCAGGCACAGGCGGCGGCGCGCAGCACCCCGCGCTCGGACTGCGAGCAGCGGCGAGGATGTGAGAGAGGAGCAGGCGGCGCCGCTCGCCACGCTGCAGCCGCCGCTGCCCCCGGGGCCGTTATCGCTCCTCCGGCGCTCGGGGAAGCCGGGAGCGGACAGCTCCGTGCGGGAGACTCACTTTGGCTCGCGGCGGTGGATCAGCACGTACCGAAGTGCGAGTTCTCGAGGCAGCCGCGGCGGGTGGAAGGTGACTCCCCCCCCATCTTCCTCCGTGCACCTCCGCCTCCTCCCGGAGGAGGAGCAGCAGCAGCGGAGAGCTAGAGAACGCAGGGAAACAGAAGCGGCTAGAAGGCGACCCCCACCCAGCCCCCCGGAGGAGCAGTAGAAGCGGTTCCCACCCCACCGGGGCAGCAGCGGTAGGACCAGGTGAAAGAATCTTTCTCCCGCAGCAGAAGCGAGCTAAAAAGCAGACGGTCCCTTCTGCTGAAAAGGGCAGCAGGATCAGGTACGGAAAGCTACCCCCCACCGCAGACCGGGGGGAAGACTGTGCCAGCCCCTATCCCGGTGGCAGCGGCAACAGCTGCCCGGCCAGCAGGACCATGTCCGCCGCGCAGGTGTCGTCGTCCCGGAGACAGTCATGCTACCTGTGCGACCTGCCTCGCATGCCCTGGGCCATGATCTGGGACTTCACGGAGCCTGTCTGCCGGGGCTGCGTCAACTACGAAGGCGCCGACCGTATCGAGTTCGTGATCGAGACGGCACGGCAGCTGAAACGGGCGCACGGCTGCTTCCAGGACGGACGCTCCCCGGGTCCGCCGCCGCCGGTCGGCGTCAAGGCAGTGTCGCTCAGCGCCAAAGAAGCGGCGGCGGCGGCGGCGGCCCAGCAGCAGCTCAACCATGTGGACGCTTCCTCCAAGGCCGCCTCGGCGGGATTGACCCAGTCCAGCCTAGATCGCTACGGGCTCAGCGCCGCCGCGGCGGAGCAGCGCAGCCGCTTCGAGTACCCGCCGCCGCCGGGCAGCCTGGGCAGCAGTCACGGCGCCCGCCTGCCCAATGGGCTGGGGGGGCCCAACGGCTTCCCCAAGGCGCCTGAGGACGGGCCGCCGGAGCTAAACCGGCAGAGCCCCAACTCCTCCTCCTCTTCTTCTTCCTCCCGCCGCGGGGCACACGGTGGGCTGGTGTCCGGCCTGCCCCCGGGGGCCGCTGGCGCCCAGATGAACGTGCCCCCCAACTTGCTGCCGCAGACCTTACTCAACGGGCCCGCCGCCTCCGGCGTAGCGCTGCCCCCACCGCACGGGGGCCTGAGTGGCCGCGGCGGCGGGGGACCCCCGGCTCCCTCTGCCTCCTCTCAAGGGGGCACCTGCGGCAGCGGCGCCGGGGGAGGAGGTGGCTCGTCCTCCGAGGCCTGCGGCAAGCGGCCGGGCTCAGTGTCCAGCAGCGACCAAGAACGGGAGCTGAAGGAGAAGCAGCGCAATGCGGAGGCGCTGGCCGAGCTCAGTGAGAGCTTGCGGAACCGGGCCGAGGAGTGGGCCAGCAAGCCCAAGATCGTGCGAGACACGCTGCTCACTCTGGCCGGCTGCACCCCCTACGAGGTGCGCTTCAAGAAGGATCACGCCCTACTGGGCCGTGTTTTTGCCTTCGACGCTGTCTCCAAGCCGGGAATGGACTATGAGCTGAAGCTCTTCATCGAGTACCCCAGCGGTTCCGGCACCGTCTTCTCCAGCGCCTCTGGCGTGGCCAAGCAGATGTACCAGGACTGCATGAAGGACTTCGGCCGCGGCCTCTCTTCGGGCTTCAAGTACCTGGAGTACGAGAAGAAGCACGGCTCCGGCGACTGGCGGCTTCTGGGCGACCTGCTGCCCGAGTCCGTGCGCTTCTTCAAGGAGCTGGTGGGTGCCGACATGCTGCCGCAGCCCTACCTGGACGCTAGCTGCCCTATGCTGCCCACGGCGCTGGTGAGTCTCCCGCGGCCGGGGACCGGGGCCGGCGGGGCGCAGGGCACAGCCGCCGCCTCTAGGGGACCCGGCGGCGGCGGCGGCGGCGGCGGGGCGATGCGTAAGAGGAAAGCCTCGCCCGAACCCTCGGACTCGGCCGAGGGGGCTCTGAAGCTCAGCGACGAGCAGCAGCGGCAGCAATGGATGGCCAGCCAGAGCGAAGCGCTCAAGCTCACCATGTCGGCCGGGGGCTTCGGGGCGGTGCACGGCGGGGGCCCCCCGCCGCCACCGCCGCCGCCCCTCGGGCCTCACTCCAACCGGACCACGCCGCCCGAGTCCGCCCCCCAGAACGGACAGTCCCCCATGGCTGCGCTCATGTCGGTGGCCGACACGCTGGGCAATGCCCACTCGCCCAAGGACGGCAGCTCGGTGCACTCCACCACGTCCACTCGTAGGAATAGCAGCAGTCCCGTGTCGCCGGCCTCTGTGCCAGGCCAGCGCCGCCTGGCATCCCGCAACGGGGACATGAACCTGCAAGTGGCCCCTCCTCCCCCCAGCGCCCATCCTGCCATGGACCAAGTGCATCCCCAAAACATTCCGGACTCCCCCATGGCCAACAGCGGGCCCCTGTGCTGCACCATTTGCCACGAACGCTTGGAGGACACCCACTTTGTTCAGTGCCCCTCTGTGCCCAGCCACAAGTTCTGCTTCCCTTGTTCCAGAGAGAGCATCAAGGCCCAAGGGGCGACTGGTGAAGTCTACTGCCCCAGTGGAGAGAAATGCCCCCTAGTCGGTTCCAATGTGCCTTGGGCATTTATGCAGGGCGAGATTGCGACCATTTTAGCTGGGGACGTTAAAGTGAAAAAGGAGAGAGACCCTTGAGTAGGAAATCCAATCCCTTCAGACTCCTGAAGATGTAGAATTGTGAATATAACAAACTGCAAAAGTTAGTCTTATGTATAGACATTATTTTCGTCGTATGTTTCTATATTTTGAAACAAAGGTATGTACTCTTCTTCATTTGAAGGATAGAGCTGGTTTTTGTTAAACAGAATATAATATTGTTTGGTTACTACATAATACCTGTTCTCATTTCTTTGGCAGTGTGTTGGCTAGGTACAAAGTTAATAGCCTTTAGCGATTACCTGCTGCTGGTGTGTATTTTTGTAAATGTATGCACTTCTCTGAAAGAAGAAGAAAAACACAAAAAAAAGACAGTTGTTTTTTTTTGCCAAGGCCAGTGTTGATGCCTAAAAAAAATGCTACAAAAAATGGTGACAGCTTATGTTTTACAAGCCCTGAGTGTTAGTCTTTCACTTTTTTTTGTTTGTTTGTTTTGTTTTGTTTTTTTTGTTTGCAAAACGGTGGGGTGGCTCTGGGGGGGAGGGCGTTTTTTTGTTGCAAGTTTGTAAGGAAAATGTTTCAGTTTGTTTCTATTGATCTGAACGTTTTTAATCTTCATGTGTTTTTTGTTTTTGCTTTTATTGATGCACGGATGCTTTTGAACAGTAGAGCAAAATGCTGTACATGAAAAACATGCTCTGTTTGTCCTTTATACATTTCTGTAGTTAACAGAACACTGTAATGTGCCTTGGAGCTTAGTAAATTGTAATAAATTCAATTGATATTAATACTCCTTGAGTAGCAAGTTTTATTTGTCTCAGAGCAGCATGCACAAGACACATTGCCTTTTAAGTCTCCATTAAACCAAGAGCCTGCAGTTCGCTGTGATAATTGTGCCACTTGTATGCACATTTTCACATATATGTAGTAAGATGATGATGGTTTTATCAAACTTACCTAAATCTTGGCACTGTGCCTATTTACATTTCACCTTTAATGTTGCAGTAACAGTTGCTGACTAAGCATTTTCTGTTTACTGTTTCTGCATCTCATTTCCTCCTCCCTTCCCCCCCCTCCCCAGCTCTCCAGCTGCAAACAGCGTTTGCAGTACAGGATGCATCCATTGCCTGCGCAGTTTAATAAGGCTTGAGATTTGAAACGAAGCCTTCTTTCACAGAAAAAGCCAGCATCACATCGTTAATAATTTTAGTTGATTTTAAGAGTAGTCATCAAAGCTTGACATTAGCTGTAGACTCTTGGTAAGGCAGGACTGTAGTTGAATAGAATGCAAAAGAAGGTCGGGGGAAATAACAGCTTCTGTAGCTGGTGGGTAGCTACCCCATTTAGGTAATGACTTCATAAGTGACTTGGTGGAGAGTTCAGGGACTGTGTTGTGTTTTCAGGTGAGGAAGCTTCCTTAAAGCACCAAAGTGAAATACTTTCCTTTTGGCAATGATCATAGGTGATTCTTTGTGTAATTCTTTTATGTGACATTGGCATTTTCTGGAGATTAGGGTGCACAGCAATACTTGTTAGGTGATCAACAGGTAAAGTAAATACACAGGTCTCACACTAATCAGAAAGCTCAAACAAGCCTATTGTGAACTTTGTCCTTTCCTGCGAGGCAAATGGAGGAAAGAGAGAAAATCTGAAACAAAACTAGCAGCACTACAGAAATCCTTTACAATTTGACCACACAGCTGTTCCACCTGCAAGCATTATGGGTTATGAGCTCTGAGTTTCATTGAATATTAAGGATCCCCACTCCTCAAAAGCCCATAGTTGTATAAACAGGTACTTTAAAAGTCTGGATGGCATTTGGTATCTGCTTGCTCTTCAGGCATTTGTGTTGCTGGTGGAAAGAATGCTAGAAGCTTTGAGGCTATAATCATAGTGTGCCTATGGGTCTTTGCTCTCATATAGGTAGATACGCTGGCTGTTTTATGGGTGAGTGGGTTATGTTTTGAGATTCAGTCTTTGGCATCACTGTATCTGTGATTTCAAACAATGACTTTGTGTATGTATATTATCTTCTGCCAAGTGATAACATTGGTACTTAAAAATCTCAGAGGATACTCTTGCTATGTAGCGAATCACAGAGAATAAAGCAAAAAATGTTTTGAGTTGTTAGATCCAACCTATATGTTTCAAGTTAATTGTGGTATACAACCTATATGTTTGGGTTTTTTTAATATGGATTTGTAATGATCCCATTTTCAATTATTTTGAACTATGCAGTTCACACACAGGAACTTATATCTGAATAATGAGATAGAGGGTTAACACCGTGAGGTCATGACTGGCAGAGGAAAAAATTGTACACATGGATGAAATTTGCATTTAAACCTAACAAGGAGGGAAGTAATACTCGTGTGTGAATCATAACTACCATTAAAACAGAAAAAATACTGCCTGATCAACATTTAAGTGTTACAGAAGCATGAATACCCTGATTTATACAAACATAGCCACTCCAGTAATCTTGAAATCAGTCATCAGTAGTTGGAGTTAGAGCCGTTTGGTGGATTTAATTGCCAAGCATTCTTGAAAAGCTCTTATCACAGAATTTTGGAAACATAGGCTCACTTATGAGAGTCATCGATTTTTAGCAGGCAAAGGAAGGGTAAAAGGGGTAGCAGACATAGGTGGAAAATAAGTTTGAAGTGAGTCGTAATACTGCAGTTAATTAAAGTTAACGGTCGCTACGGGGCATTTGTTGTATGGAGGGTATTTGTAACCATGTGACCTTTTCTTTTACTCTGGCTCATTAAGCAGCCAGTCTGGGCACATTAGCCAGCATTTCTTTGAACCCACTCCATAGGTTTTTCTCTTTCTGAAGATGTCCACAGATGACAAACAGCTTGTAACCTTTTCTCAAGGAGGAGAAGGGAGCTGCTGAGCGCATACCATGTACAGAGATTCAGGTGATTTCTGTAATTTACAGTAACACATCCCTCACCCATATTTGCCAATTGTTTAAGGTAAAGCCCAATGTTTGCTTGAATAAATGGTGTAGGTAATTTTATTTGTCCAGGTGGTCATTTGTTGTGCTCTCATTCCTTCTTGTAATGGGGAAGTATTTAAATGGTTTATTTTCCCAAGGAGGGTTGTTTTTTTCTTCTTTCCCAGTTAGATTATTCTCGACGTTTCTTTTAATAGCCTTGTAGCCTATTTTCTAAGAAATGGGTTAGAACATGTGTGTCACTGGATGTTTGTTTTTTAAGCATTGGCAGCTCTATGGGAGTTGGAGAAGTGTTTGTGCAGTGAAGAAATGCTGTGTCCGTTTTGGGGAAATACTACACAGTTCCATCAGAAGCTTGAGTTTACAAATGCTAACTGGTGTCATTTAGTCCAAACCTTGTTATCAGTTTTATTTGCTTAGCAGTGTTGTGCTTATGTGCATACTCTTTCCCCCACCCCTTAAACATTTGAGCTCCAAACCAGTCAGGACTAACATTGTTTTGAAACTGCTATCTCTTCAAATAGGCTGGCTGCCAGCATAGCTTTGCAGAGCTGCAGCAGTCACTGGAAAAAGCGTTGTCTGTTTCTTTAGTGTCTTGCAAGCTGAGTTTTCCTTCCCCTCAAGGGAAAGGGCTTTGTCTCCTCAGAGCTCTCAGGTTCCCATTCCCAGCTCACTATTCAGTAGTTGCTTGCAGCTTTTTTCTTCCCGAAGTCTTGCCATGTTCTTTTTCTGTGGTATGCAGCCATTCTCCATTCATAGTAGAATGGTCTGTGTTGTGCATTAGCAGCTTCTTTCTCTGCCAGAATGACACATCCAGTAGATTTGCAGCAGTGTACTGAACTGTCACTGTAATGCTGACTCTTCTAAGGCTATTCTTGAAGCAGAGCACCTTCCCTCTTGGCATTCAGCCATCGGAATCTATTATAGCATGCATTTTCTGCCTAAAACATACCTCTGTACCCTCATAGCTGTCCTTAAAACCATCCCCTGGAAGGTGCAGAGAGCATAGTTATACCTTCCTGTTTAGAAATAGGCTCTGCTGGCTTTATTTTCCAAATGTCTGAAAACCGCGCGTACTGAGCTTTTAGTTGTTTCAGTCCCTCTCTTAAAACCTGTCATGCAGACTGGGAAAGGGAATGCCTCTGCAGATGGGGTGATATGAAAAGAACTGCAGACAAGGTCTTTTCCCTGATGTATGTCTTAAAAGACGGATTAAGTGTCTGTGTACTGAGTGAGATTACTACTGGGCTCTTCTGAGGAGCCAGCTGAACATCTTCCCTTTCCACATGCTTGCCACAGGGCAGCCCAGCCCCATGCTGCTGGCCTTGACTGGGAGGCTCTCCACAAACCCAGGTCTTCTCCCTGGGAATGGGCTCACCAACTTCTGTAAGAAAAGCATGGGAGATTGCATCATTTAGAGTTTCTGAGAGCAAACCCACTCTCTTACAGCCATTCAGGGAACAGTAGAGTGAAAAGCAAAAGGGAGCAGTTAGACATGTGAATGGGAGGATGCTCATCACCAGCCTGTCTGGCCAGTACAGTCTCTGACTGGTTAGACTGGCTGAGCTACTTGGGGCTGGGTAGGTTCACGACTACTGTGCTTCGCTCGATGAAATGAACCTTGCTGGTATCAGTGTGTGTTGCCAGCAATGGCTGCAGGCTACTCTGAAGTGATCTTCTCTGCACACCCCGCACCCCCCGACACACAGCCCTACCTGCTGCTGGGCTGAGACTGCATTCCCCTCGCTGCTGTGTGCCTTGCCTTCCCAATGCACCCTTGTAAGGTTATTTGGAGGCGGTGGGAGCAGGGGTGGAGGTGAGGAAGGTCAAGCTTCTTAGGTTTCAGCTGATTTGGCATCCGCTCGCAGCCCTCCCGCCGTAGGTTTGCACAGCCATATGCACTGACTGCTGCTTTTATGACCCTTTGCAAAGAAACCTCCAAGACGTGAGCTGCTGTTGAACAGCAACTGATTTTCAGAAAACACCTCCTTCCCACGCTTATCCGCTTAACAGCGACAAGGCTGTGTTTTCCCCTTGTCCCCGGAGAAAACTATAACGGAGGGAGATGCCACTTGCTGTCTGGCAGTGCTCTGCCAGCAGTCCTGGCTGTGCCAGGGTGCCTGGCTCCCCCAGACCTGTTTCGCCGGGGTCTTTTCTCCTGTTTTTCGGCTTGCGCGCAGGCCCGTTGCTTTGTTAGTGCTCTGTGAGCGCAGGCTGAGCCTGGCAACTCCTCTGCAGCACGGAGCAGCTTGGCACGGCTGCAGCATGGCAGCTCCGGCAGGAACTGGGGGACGGTGAACCGAAGGCGGCTGAACCAAACCGGGCCGGGCCGGGCTGGGGCGGCAGGACTGGGCCGCCCCGGCATGTAATCGCCGCTGGCCTGGGCCCGGCCTAGACAGCCATGTGATCCTCTGCCTGCCTGGCTCTGTGCAGGGGATGGGAATGGGGACATGGAACATGTCTGTGCAGCTTCAAGGAGGCGAGCAGAATTCCCCACTGTCATCATCCTCCTCCCCTCCCTCCCTGCAGGCTGCCAGAGGGGAGGGCTGATTACAGCTCCGCTATTGTTCAAGTAACCTACAAATGGATTTGCATGGAGGCAGGTTGGGAGGGGCAGAGGGGTGGGATTTATTAGCAACAGCTAAATTTGTCGGGATTGCTATTAGGCTGAGAGCTTCTCAATGGGAATGATCCCTGGGTGAGCAGTGGGGTGAAGGGGAGGGACTGGAAAGCTCCTTTTCTGCAAATAGGTGAAGGGGCGGCTGGCTCCAGTCGAGCAGGGGAGGCAGGCAGGGTGCAGCTGGCTGGGGATGGCGCTTCACCTCGGTTTAAACTGTAACCCTCTATTCTGAGCACGCAGCTCCTGGCAGTGCCGCTCATACCAAAGCCTTGACTCAGGGTTATCTGCATGCTGGGTAATAAGCAGCGTCACCAGAGGAATGTGCAGAGAAAGCAGCCATGCTGCTGCAAGCCTGTGCTCGCTCCTCAGGCTCATTTAGCAGCCTGCTTCAGCTCCTGAGCCACCAAAGACTGAGTTTCTCCTTCGGGGGGCAGCCCCATGATTGTTTTCAAGCCAAAACAGTGTTTTGCCCTTCCATAAGTAAGTGGGTTGTTGTTTGGGGTTTTTTGGTGGTTTTTTTTTTTTTTTTTTTTTTTTTTAAGCTGGCTGGGACTTTGATAACTATAACTGAGGTTTGCACCCAGGAAAAGGTGCAGTTATACTCAAGTCACTACCTTCGTTTTCCACGTGGGTAATCTCAAGGTGTTTTAGCCAAGGTCACATAGCAAACGCCTGGCAGAATTAGGGAGATTGTGGCCTTTGATTACTGCCCGAACTGCTACTCCTCCTCTGGGATAAAAGCATGTTGTTAAACAACTTTGAACAGATGAACTCAAAAGCACTTGTGTGACACAGGTGTTTGGGAACAACAGCGTTCAGTGCCAGGCCATTTGCTTGTAGCCTGCATCAGCTCCAAGGCTGGAGGCTGTTGCTGTTCTTGCTGATACAACATACCAGGAATTGGGGTGAAGGAGAGTGCATACCTGCGTGTCAGAGGTAGGAGCTCCCCTTTGGCTATAATGGAAAGCACAGCACATCCAAATCAAAGATAGGAGGGGGTTGCTTTGAATTGCTGTGTTCCAGACCTATGTGAGGCAATACTACTCTTCACTGTACACATTGCAGTAATGAGAGACAAGTTCATAGCACAGCCCAGGTTTTCATTTGAACGCGTTCAGACTGGCACACAGTTGGGATAAGGACAGCTCACTTCAGTAGGTTTGATTTGTGTCAGAGCTAGGGGCAAATCTAGGGAGGGAGTGAGAAGCCTGAATATCTGGTCTGCTAGTTTCTGAAAAACACAGGCCAGTGACTTCAAGATGTTGCAGGCTTATTTGATCTAGCTGGATATGCTAGACATTTTATTGTAGAGCTCTCTTCCTCACTGTAAATTATTTCTGTAAAATAAAAGGAAGAAGGTGCAAAACGTCTGGGATTAAAACAACTGAAAGAGCTCTTGTCTTCCTGCAGCAGTAAATTTTGGAATATGTTTTATTACTTGCTCAGTGTTGTTGATGTGCTTGACTACATGTAAAGATAATTTCTCCCTGAAGAACTCAGACTGCATTGATAAGAAAGGCCAGTTGGTGCATCAATTTTATCCAACTCCTTCAGTGAAAGATTATGCCATGTATGTTATCAAAAGGACACAGCCTTTCAAGAGCTGCACATTGGTAAGTATATGTACTCATTTCTGGCAAACACACACTGTGGTTTTGAGTGGTTCTTTCCTTTTTCCCCTACCCCCACAGTCAACTCTTCTGTTCATCAAATCGTATGCATTCAGCTGTGCTCATTGCATCATTCTGCTGGAGGGGAGGCAGCAAGAGGTGCAGCCATCAGGGATAGTATCAGTTGTGTGATCTGTGGACACCCAGTCACGTTGTGCTAACAAGGGCCTGCAGCCTAAGATAGATTCGTTAGTCAGCATCCTTGATAGGATGTCTAGTGGCTTGTGTGAGAGTTAAATACCAGGAAATGATGCAGAAATTCTCATGCTCTTGTGTACCTGTCTTTTCTCATGCTACATGAGATGACAGCGTTTCCTGAGAACTGCACTGCACATGCTTAATACAAAGAGCAGCTCCTTTCATTTTTTCTGCATAATTAGTTGCAGCTCCCTGCATAGATCTTCCTTGTTCTGATGGCTGTATATTTACAGTAGTGTCTTGTACATATTTTGCAAGTTACAGCTTGAAACTTCCTCCTTACGGAAGGTTCTGTTATTTGAAGGAACCCCACCCTGCTCTCCCTTGAAGATGTGCAATCCCAGGCTGTGTTTGAGCATGCCTAGGGAGGCAGGTGCAGCCTGGCTGGATCTTCAACATTACCTACAAATTAATGCTGTTTAAACAAATTTGACTAATAAGAACATTCAAAATTCAAGTAATAATCAGAGCAGGTTTTGCTCTGTAGTCTTCATTCCATGTTTTTCCCATCCTCTCTCCCTCTGAGTTATATCCCAGAATATAGGGAATGATCATGTTGCTAAAGAAATCAATTGCAACATAACTCTATAGATCTATATAACAACAGTTGTTAACAGCAGCTTTGTGGAAAACAACATCACATTAAAGTCACTTAAACACCTCCCCCCCCCCAGGCATTTCCTTCCTGCTGTTGAAAATAAGGAGTTACAGAAAATAAAAGATTTCTAATATTTTAAGGGGGAAAAAAACCTTCCAGCACAGAGCCTGTAAATACCGTTGTATTTGTCCTCATTTGCCCAGCACCTGTACAGCCATCAGATCTGTTCTTCAGCCCAGAAAAGATGGCAAAAAAAAAAGCCAGTTCAAGTTCTTCAAACCTTAGAACCAGAGGACCAGACCTTAGGTTATTTCTCTACTCAAAGCAGGCCTTTTGTGCTCACATCTCGGTCCAAGTCTGTAGGAACTGTATGCTGTTACCTGCTTCACACAGTTTCCTCCTCAGATGAGCTCTTCGTATGGTCACTGATTCCTTCCCAGTGCTATGAAAGTCACCATGTTAATTGCTGCAAGTATTTAAGGGGTCAGTCCACAGCAGCACACAAACAATTGCCTGCAGGGTCTTGCTCACACAGAGTTCTAAATTATGTTCCATTTCAGGGTTCTTAAGTCTGCATACTGACTTAACACCAGCTTTTCTTGATGCTTAAGGATGCCTGGACCTGGGTAGCTCTTTTTACTAAACTTTTTAAGTGTTCTTGTCTGTTGTTTCCTGAGGGAGACTGCCAATGTAGCCACCCGACTGATTTTTGAGTTGAGGAACAGAAGAGTTCCTACACAGTCTGAGACCGTTCGGTCTCAATTCAGCATTTTACCTCTCATTCACTACTCAAAACTTCCTCTGGTTGTCTCATGCAGGAAGCTGTGCTGAACAGAGACCTCCACCCATGGCTCAAATGGCACATGACACGTATCTGTGTACTCTGGGCACATGGCTGTATATGCTCCAGTGAACAGTCCCTTCAGTGTGCAAGTTTGCATGCTGGCTGCATATTACTGGAGTTTCCCTGCTTTCAGGAGGACCTTCTGCAAGCTGATTTGGGACTAATAATTCTTGTAAAGCTTTCGGTAAGCTACAGGTCTTTCTTTTATAACAGAAGGCTGTAGTCTTGTCACGTGAATTCATTCCCCCTACCTCTGTTTCCTCCACCACAATACTTGCAGAGGACTGCTTAGAGTGGCAATCAGCTTAAGTTCCAGCAATAAACTACTGATGTTATTCTACAGCCACTGTTCTTATCTCTGAACATACAGGTAGTGATGTTCCCTGGCTGTTTGATTTTTATAAATGAGCATATTCTTCGTGAATGTAATGCAGCCCAGATACAATGACAGTATGGCTCTGGAGCCAGTCTCAGCCTGGCCAGAACAAGAGCCAAATAGCTCAACACTCTCTTATGCTGCAAGGCCTCCCTCTCATTGTGAGAGGTTCTCTGTAGCTACTCAATTTTAACACTCCACACCAGCAGCACTAGGCATTCAGAGATGTAAACAGGCATTTGACAGTAATGCTTTGGCTCCATCAGCACAGAGCTAAGCCAGCCCAAACTACCTTCTGCCAGTACAGCAGTACTCCCCATACCCCATGTCAGCATACATTGCAGCAATCTCTCCTGCTGAGGTGCAAGCCGCAGTTCCTGTTGCTTTTGTTGACTCTGCAGGAGGAGTGCCTGGGCTGCTGCTGTTATTTCAGCGGCCAATAGCGTTTCTGTCTTTCCCCCTCACAATGGAAGAATCAATTGAGATATATGAGATATCCTTTGAGATTTGGGTTTGCCTTCATCTTTTCTGTAGCTGCTTTAGTTCTTTCTTAGCGATACAATCCATTTGCTTCATGGTGTGCATACTTCAGGTTTACTTTCCGCAGGGATTATGCTGTCTTGGGGTCTCATGTCCATTCAGTCAGCAGTTTGCCCCTCTTTGAGCACATTGCTAGAGGAGTGGATTTACCATAACACAACAACCACACAAACTCACTCATTTAATTCTCCTCCACTTCTGAGTCTTTCTGTGATTCCCACAGTTCCTTCCCTGCTGGGTCTGATAACTTGGCATAACTGCTTTCCTCCAGGTCCATGGGTCCTTAGAGAGGTAGGTTACACTTATGGCATTTGTTTGCAAATATGTCAAGGAAGCTTTGTATGCAGTATAAGCATAATATCTCCTATAAAATGCCTTTTTTCCTCTTATGGAATTCATGGGGTTAAACTAGATCCATGTGATGAATATGAACAATGAAAGGCTCCAAGTCCTTTCTAAGTATCATTGTTTATTTGGAAGTGTGATAGATGTTAGGATTAAAATGAAGTACACCTTACTTGGGACAGAAGAACTACTGTTGTTTTTTATCTCCACAGCTTGAAATACTTATCACTGACACTTAGGTTCTTGACCAGCACGGCTTTCCAGTGCCTCTCACAAATTCTTGAGTTTACAAAGGTGGTGCTGACTTGCTACTGTATCTGTTTGCTTATAGTAATAGAAATTGCTAAGTGGAGGGAGGGATGTTTAGTGTCGGGAAACATCGAGAAAGAAAATGTGCCTCTTTTGGAATATGTGTCAAGGAGATCTGAAGACCTTTAGCCTGAAACAGAGGATAAAGTAAGAACAAGTGCCAGAGGCAAAGGCAAGAAAGGAAAACTAGACAAGCTCTATCCTTCACCAAGCAGGGATGAAAAAGAGAGAGAGAGACAGTGTTTCCTGGTTTTAAATGCTTGCAAGGTGCTCTGAAGCTATTGTGATGAACAGAGGAGTAAGAGCCAAATTGTTGCATAGTTATAAGCAGCAAAACTTTGCAGAGCACCAAGGCACTGGAAATAAGATAGCTGACCAACAGGTTGTGAGGTGAAGAATCCCTCATTACCAATTTGTCCATGAAGAAGACACAGAATTTCCTGAAATGAGAGGCAACAGATAATCGACAGCAAGGATGTCACAAGATGACAGCTCTTACAATGTGGATCTTGTCAAATATTTTGGTGGTCTCCCTTGTTATTTTCTTGTATTAGCAAAAGATGTACAACATAGTTTTTAGAAGGCAACTGACATGATCTTTTCAGAAATGCTTGCAATTTAAATGCAAAAAGAGAAAGGACAAAAGAAGGAATGTTGGAAAGTGTGAAAGCACTGTTTCAGCACAAAAGAATCAAACCAGCAGGACTTGGCACGCTAGTGAAAGAGCCTGATAGTAGCAGGTGAAATTTATGGCATATACAGCTGTGCCCTCTATGAGGAAACATTTTTCCTCAGCATTTTGCCTAGTTCTGTATTAAAGGTACCAGAATATTTGGGGGGAAGCCTGATTGCCAATAGATAACTTACTGGAAGCTCACCTCTGTAGAATGGGCATCTTTGATCAGAAAGCAAAGACCAGGATGCACAAGGAATTAAATGCTGAACACTATGTGGAGCTTTGTATCATCATTACAGGAGCCAAAGATCTGCCCTCATCTGGTATTGGTGACCTTATGTTAAAAATGATAATTAACCGCTTAAAGGGGTTTGGAAATCAGCCCATGAGAACAGTTAGAGACATGCAAAAATGGTTTTGCACCACAGCAGAAGTGCAGTTGTTGTTTATTTAATTCTACAGCTACAGCCCCTTAGTATGCATAAGACTTTGTAGACAAATAGGACAGGTCTATGCCTGAGGAATTTGCCTTCTGAGCAAGACAGAGCATGGCAAAGGGAAGCAAACTGAAATAAGTTAGTTGGTACATGTGCAGAGCACTGAGGCAGTGGGAGGCAAAGCGAGCCACCAGAGAGGAGAGGTCAGGGTCAAGGTGTCACCAGAGCCTTCCCAGGGTATGCACTTAGCTTTCAGTAAAGCAGACCCCTCTGGCGTTGCTGTGTCGAGGGAAAGCTTCTTGTTTCATTATCTATGAGGTGTGACCTGTCTGCTTACAACCTGAGTCCCATAGGAAATAACCTCTAGACTCCACAGACTGTTTTCGATGGCTTCTTTTCCTACATAGGCAGCTGCTTTTATAGCAGATCCATATTGGTATGCATGGGAAAGCAGCTGGATTGGTCAAATAGCAAAAAAACAGTCAATGAATATTTGAATTCAAAAGCAAATTTGGGGGGCATGTGTGTTGCGATACTTTAATATTCATGCACTCAGGATTTATTTCTGTAAATGAATTTTTTAGGTTGAATTCTAAATGTGAAAAAGGTAGAACTGCACATTTTATTGTAAAATTCATGCTAAGTTATCAAACATGGTACAAAATCAGTGTAATTTGATATATGTAATTGGCTAGCACATCAGCAGACCTAGAAATGTTCATCAGATAGACCAATCACTTTGAGTGATGGAAATTTTGAATATTTCCTAATCCGGTTGCAGCTAATTTCAGAACAGAAAAAAATAATATTAATAGAATATGTTTTTGCTGCATATTACTTGCTCAGTTTTAGCATTATGTATGCAAATCAGGTAATTTTGTACCTAATTGCCTCATTTGCATGCATAAATGTAGGTTCCACATGTGCAAATTATTTCATTCAAATTTAGTATATGCCTGGAGTGGTTGAAAACTTGAATCTATATGTATCTGATTCACTCAGAATTTTCACTTAAAGAAAAAGCAGAATTTGTCACCTGTTTTGGAGGTCAGATGGAATAGGTGAATTTCTTTGGCTTACTTTGCAGGAGCAGTAACCCTGGAGCTGTGCGTTTTTCTTGAGAAGTGAACAGTGATGTGAATGCCCAGAGAGATAACTAAATAAAAGGGATTCTGTTCCTTTAAATGCCATTTTAAAAATCACAGAAAAGTGTGCTGCTTGCCAAGTGGAAAAAGACAGAATCACTCACAAGGAAATGTAGTTTTCTAAGTCTAAGATGGTTTAACAGACAATGAAACCTAAGATGAAAAGTGTACAAATACGGTACTAAAATGAAAGTGTATTAAAAAGTCTTTCAGGTAATTTCATGGCTATGAAAATAATTGGATTGACAGTTCTTGTGAATGAAGTTGTGACCTTAGGAGAAGGAGACTATGAGCAAGAGACAGAAAAGCTTCATTTGTTCTGCCACTTCATGTGTTTCACCTCTGATCTAGAAGAGAAGGAAGGTCTGGACTTGGAAGATTAGCAGAAAAAGAAAATACCAGGCTCAAGAGCCTGTGTCATTATGGCTCTCTGTGAGAAGTTCTCAGTACTGGGATTGGATGTGTTGTCACCAGCCGTTTTCATAACGAAGTGGAAGGACAGGAGGTGTCCCAGAAGATGAGAACTAAAATTACCAACATTTTTTTACAGTGGCATCAGCTGTAGTCCAACAAACAGTGGTAGGCTGTTTTCTCCCTATTACTCAGAAGTCCTCTGCAAGGTTTATTTGCATACACATGGGTAACAAATACTACTAAAATAAGCACGTAGAAAAATTAGAAGCAATTTGGAGGCACATATGGACTCACAGTTCCAAATTCTTATTCACACTAGTATTAAGTGCAAGCAGGGTCAAGGCAGGTATGGTGTATGCTCCCTCCAAGATTCCTTCATGCTGGCAAGAACTGTAAATAATTATGCAAGTAAATTAAAATTTGGCACAACATTCCTTTCTGTCCTTCTAAGGGCAGGTTTGTCATAGCCCTGCTGACATGAGTATGATGATATCAGATCATTTCTGACCAGCGAAGCTTTGCTAGTAAGAATTTCTAATGTCCGGTGTTTGTAATGGCAAACCTGTGCTTTTCTTGGAATAGATTCTTTAACTTGAGAAAGAGAGACAAGATGGAGTAAATTTTACTTTCCACAGGAAGGTACAGCAGCAAGCAAGGAGGGTTGCAGAGCACTTTTGCATGGTGTGACTGGAAGCCTAAGCTCTTCGTGGAGATCCGTGGGATTGCTGGGGCCACAGCTCCTTTAGTCTCCTTACTTAGTGAGCCTGCTGCTGATGCTGCAGAGGCATGGCTGGCCTGTATAAGTTCCAGCTACATCAGTAGTGCTTTCCCAGGTTACCTACCCTAGAGAAATGCTCCCAAATGCAGACTTGACCTTGAGCTCCTTTCTTTTGCTTTCAGGCATACAAAACGCTTTCAGTGTAAATGAGAATCAAACTCACATTTTTCCTCCTGTTCTATCAGTGGGAGCGAGCATTGCTTGACTAACAGAGTGTCTTGCCTCTTTACATGCTAACCTCATCAGAGCAGCACATGCAGAGCTCTGTATAAAACAAATAAACCCAAACCCTGGGCTGTATTCCCAGCTTATTCTCTGGGAGCTAAAGCACAACTTCTGTTAGATTGGAGAGGTGCTGTCATACTTGACTAAATACTGTTATTTCTACTTATTTTCCTTCCATCATAGAGCAAAAAGACACTTTCTGTTCTCCAGTTTTTCAGTAGGAGTGAAAAGCACTGCTGGATATTCTTGGAGATTCAAAGTTTCTTGTTTTCCACAAAATGTGTATAGCTTGGGTAATATCAACTTCCTCCTCTGCATAGCTTCCTGTTCTCCCTCAGTTTAATGTTCTGATTCCATTCTTGGTCTCTTTTTTGAGCCTTTTACATGGGGTGTTTTCTGCAACTGAGGCAATTGCTGCCTGTTGCAGTGCAGGGTTTTGTGGCGGGCAGCAGTTCTGTGAAACTGAACTGAAACTGCAATTCCATCTTAGCAGTGCAGAGCATACACAGCAGGCACCATATTTCATTGGCCACCAGCCTCAACAGAATTAAGATCTGAAGGAAAGGGAGAGGGTTGTCACATCACATACCCAGGTACCTGAACAATAGCTTTCCACAAAGCAAGGCCTCCATGAAGAGGATGACGTTGTAATTGTACTAGAACAGGACAAGCTCGTACCAGAATCCCAAAAAGGAAAAATGGCATTTGCATTGTTCATCTTCTTGTTGTCATCTTAAAGATAACTTTATTATTTTGACTCAGATCTTATGTTGGTCTATTATACATTTTTGGAGACAGATGCAGCTTTTTCCTGGTTGCCTTCCCCCCCCTCTCCATTTTGTAATCCTTGGTTGGCAGCTAAAGCAATCTAACATGTAACTGGTAAGAGAAATGATTGCGAAAGACAGAATTGTTTCTTGAGTACATCCCTCCTCTTGGGTTAAATATTGGTTGCAGCACCTTGGTATAGTAGTTTCTGCTTTGTAGTAACAGACCAAATAAAACATTCACAATTCTGAAAATCTTATCTGCAAAAACAAGTTTAGTCAGCCTCTGCCTTACTGTATTCAGTCCATACACTAAAATATTTCTGTTTTAAACTGAATCCTCTAGCCTTTGTGTTTTATTGCCTTGTGATGTGCTGTTGGCTACAGCACACTGGTTTATTATCTTACCATGCGCACTGCGGTACTCACATTTGTTTTGCACTGTAGGATTGCACAGGGTGCTGGACCAGGAATGTCCAATCCTCTCGATTATCAAATATAAAAGCAAATCTGGAGAGGTTTTACCACTATGTAAAATTAGGTCTGTATTGTATTGTTGTTGCCAAAGATATTACATTAATAACACATTTGCAGTTGCCAGAAAATCTTTGCTTTGTAACCTGAAATCATCTGCATTGCTAGGATGAAAATCTTTAGATTCAGAAAGTGGTTAAAATTCAGACTATAAAATAAAGCCTGAGAAGCATTTAGACTTTCTAATTCAAAGACAATATCCATATCTTTTCTACATATGCACATGTATGCACATGCATTCCCAACCTTGCATATACATTCACAAGCTCGCACTTTCACAAGCTCACACACACACATTCACAGGCACTCTTACACAGAGAATGTGTTCTGCAGTGTAGCTGGTACACAGGGTATTTTTGAAGACAGAACAAAGATGACTGTAAATCGACACTTCCACCTACTAATGAAAAAAAAAGCCAAGAGAACCTCAGCAGAGAATGAGTTTTATAATTAATGCTGAACAATTTTCATTGACAAAGCAAAAAGAAGCAAGTGGATGGCTGATTTAAATGTTGAATGATTAATGCGCGGAGAGGTGGCTGAGGGGAAAAAAAATTCAGGAGCAGCTATGGAAATTTATGTATGAGAGAGTCAGCACCATATTCTGATCTCAGTTACACAGTTGTAAATCTGTTATGTTAATGGAAGTATTCAGCCTTTATATTTGCATAGCATAAGTGAAAATAGAATTTAACCCAGAATGCGTTTGTGATTGTGAAGTTGCGTGACTGAAAGGGAAGCGATGTGTATGTTTGCATGTGATAAACTGCAAATGCATAAGACTTTTTGTATTTCTGACTGAGAAATGTAGGGGATGAATGTGTGCGTGATTGTGTACGTGCATGCCAGCTGTGGGGCTGTCTGACAGTGAGTGGGAGGGTGAGAATGTGTTTGTTCCTAGACTCCCTGGTTGAGTGAAAATGGCTCCTGGAAATGCCGTTTCAGATTAGAGGGTGACGGCTGGAGAGGTGGAGATTTCATTACTTTCCCCTTTGTGTGATGTTTTGGAGCTGGTAATATAAAAGCAGAGCTATAAATAATCCAGTCACACCTGTGGTGTCCCCAAGATTTATAGTGCCTGCTAATGCCAGAATCTTTGGGATGTTTCACTCTGCAAAGCAAAATGAGAAATAATTGCCCTTCAAAAACCAAGGCAATGTAGTCCCCACCTGTCTTTTCTTGTGTGCCAGGCAAGGAGAAATCCTCCTTCCTACCAAACACCCAGGGTTATTCCAAACATTGTGTGTAATGCCTGTCACCATGTATAGTGAGTGCTCTGTCTTGTCCTTGCCTTGGAGGCTGAGGCTGATCACCACCTGCCTTTGGGTGTGTGTGCTGGGAGAGGAGGGTATGGAGGTCACAGGCAGCAGTTTGATGTGTGCAAGTGTTTGAGATGCAGGGGCTGTATTTTTAGCTGCTCCAGATTCTCTCCTGGCTGGGATATGATGCTGAGGAGTTTATTGCTGTAAGGATGTGCCTAGAATACCAGGCAGCCTCAGAAATTTACTGTGCCGCAGAGCCCTGACTCAGTGCTCTGTGACTTTCCTGTGTTGCTTCTGCACTGGAAAGAGAAAAAAAAAATAGTTCCCTGTGTTCCTGGCTGCTGCTGGCACTGGAGGGACAGCTGCTGTGATTTAGCAGGAAGCCCTGTTGCAGGGAAGAACAGAAGCTCTAAATCTAGCTAAATTGCAGTTTGCTTAGTGAAGCTGCCTTCAGATTTCTTCTCCAATATTATTCCACATTTTTATTGAACAGCAGCACTAACCACATGCTTGCCTTTCATTTGTACATTTCCAAGCATGTCCAGAATGCCCCTGCAAATAGTTCTTTTTGCAGCTGTACACTCTAAATGCTTTCAAAATGCCAGAGACATTTCACAGGTAGTTTCTCTGTGCAGCATTTCAGGGAAGGATGTGGAGAGATGACCATGAGTGGATTTCTGTACAGCTCGCTGCAAGAAAGGTGGTCAACGAGCATCCCTGCAGCCAGAGTGGTGAGCATTTGCCAGGGGTATTCCCTGTGGTGAATCCTATATAGAAATAAATTACATCTGTGGATCTTTTATTCTACTGGTGTGAGTGTACCTGCAGGTTTGAAATGGTGGTTTCTACCTCAAAACCCAGTACATTTGCAAAGTAAATTTCCATATATGAAAGAGATACAGCTGACTTCTTGACAATCTAAGTCCTAGCTTGCCCTTTACAAATCCAGTCAAACAGCATAAATACTAAATGAAGAAAGATGATTGGTACTTAGTCAGAAATGAGAAAGGAGTATGAGATATACCGAAGAGACCTAGCAGGACACTTCCAGTCCGTCTGCTTAAGAAACACAGTATTCTCCGGGGGCTCGGTTGTATCATACTCCTCCAGGAGTGGGCTTTCATCCATCACTGCCCGAAGGAGGCTGGAAGTCAGGCGCTGAAGCCGTCTGCTCAGGCTGGATTCTGAGCTCTGCTCGAGGCTCCTTGCTGCCCCCTTGTTGCTAGAAATAATACTGGAAATACGGCCCGCTACTATTTTCACGTTCTGATGGGAGCTTGACTGATATCCTCACATTTGGGGGAAAATCGTGGACCTCACGTAGGAATGTCTGTCTCATTGCTGTGGTATCCAGAATAATAAATACGGCAATCACAGCTGTACTGCCTGGCACTTGTCTGAACTGCTGCATTCTCAGAAGCACAAACATGAACGAGGAGCAGGCTATAGAGAGGTGAGCTTTGTAGGCAGAAGTGAAATCTTTTTTTCCGTTTTTTTTAGTCTTGTGAAATACAGACGAGTTGGTAGCCGTGCAAGCTCTCTCAACAGACTTCTCGTGTGCTGAAGTCCCTAAGCTGCAAAAATCTACTGCGCTAGTAAACACTAGAGAGAGTCTGCAAGTGACAAGAGTGTTTCCTTTCCAGAGCGCTCTAGTAGAGGCCACACACAAAGCTTGGAGCAGCTCCGTGCAAGGACAGGATAGCTTGCATTTTAATCTTTACTTTCCTTAGGTCGCTAGTGCTCAAAAGTTGTTGCCATCCACATTGTATACAAGAAACCTATTTGAAATTATTTTAGTGGTTCACAGCCCATCTCCTGTTTGGTTTGTTGGTTGGTTTCTTTTCTTAAAGGAAAGGGAAAAAAAATTCTAAATGGCTCCTTGTTTGCAAAGGCCAGTGGCTATGAATGGGATACAGAGAATAAAATCTACTCTGTCCAGTCATGAATGGTAGCCAGGTCAGGGCTGAACCATGTTGGCAGGAGGCAGTGATGTGGGAAGCTTGCCCTGCCATTATCTATTCTGTAGACAAGAAGTGGATTTAATTCTCAGAGGATCTCAAGCTTATAATAAAATCTCAATGGGAATAAAAAACCCTGACCCAGAAGGCAATGGGATGTTTTACTTGTCCTCCGTAGTCATAAGCGTGGCTGTGCATCAAGGCAGCTGTGTGACAATTTTGTGGAGCCTAGGCAGTAGAAAAAAAACACTCCCCAGTATTATGCTGGAGTCTCTGCAAAGTATGTATTTATACTGCTAGTGAAAAACAGAAGGAAAAATCAGAGTGTCTCTAACACATGTAATCTGCAGAAAAAAATACACATTTGCATGTCTGTTTTAAGCAAGGAATCTTTGCTGCTAAGGGAATAGTGGTGTGCATACTTTTTTCCCTCTTGCATGCTAATTTCTAAGCCCACATCTATGAACACCCATTGAAAATCTGGCATTTTATTTCAGCTGGCATCACTGGGTGACATCATGGACCTACTTGTCATCTCAGCAGTTCCATCTTCAGAGTTCATTAAGAAACTATTTAGCTTCTGAAGGAAGGAAGGCACCCTGTGACCTGCTGTGCTCCTCACAGCCAGGCCAGTAACAGTGGAGCCTCATATTGCTTTCTAAGGGTGATTCCAGGGCACTTCTGTCCCCTTAGAAATGGGAGAAATGGGTGAAATGGCTCACATCCACAAAAAATTATCAAACGCTGTGACCTTCTGCATTTGAGAATGTTTAGAAAGATCTTCCCAAGGTGATTCACTTTAAAACAAAACCAAAAACACCCAACCCCCCTCAATTTTTAATAAATCACTGCTTTTAGAGGATTCTAGGAGGCTGAGGTGAAAATCTACTTTCCTTTTAGATCTGGGGTTTGTGGGTTTTCCCCCGACAAGTCTCTTTTTAATCACACATGCACAAGCTTGTTATCAGAAAAGTTCCTGAACATTTTATCATTAATGTTCTATGTGCCTGATTTTTTATAAAGGAAAACGAAATGGAGGCTGTTATCTGAAGGAAGCTTTTGCTGGAACAGCGAGGCGAGGAGCTGCTCAAATATATTAACACAGAACAAGAGACAAATGTTTCCTCCTCCAAGCCAGCTTCTGACCTAGACAGTGAGAGCTTTCCACTAAGCTGGCTGTTTATAGCCCCTGCTCTGGCATCCATCTTGGGGTTTGTGGGATGCAGTTCCCATTCCTGTCCCTCCGTCTGATCGCACACGAGCAGCACATATTCCCTTGCCTTCAACGCTGTCCCTGACGCACTCTGACATCTTGCTTCCCCCACCCCGCCTCTCCCAGCCCAGCAAGGAAGCTGGGAGAACGATTTGCAGAATAGGAGGGGGCCTGGAGCCAGGGAGTCACCCTGCTGCCGTGTGGGGAAAGCTAAATCTGGGATGCGGGATTTCTCTGCTATCTCCAGGCCCGGGTGGGCTGCACCATCTCCCTATAACTCTGCAAAGCAAATTAGCTCAGTAGCGTGAGCTCCCCTGCTCTCCCTCCTCCCACCCAGGGTAAAAGAGCCGCCAAGTGCGGCAGCAGGAGCTGATTCAGGCCACCGGCGTTCAGTCCCTTCAGAAAATGGGGCTGCGAAGGCTGGTGGAGGAGGGGTTGCAGGGCGTGCTGCTGACCTGCTGAATTATGACTTTAATGCAGTCGCTTTAATAACTTGCTGTAGCTCCAACTACCAGATGCAATTTATGGCAAAGCAGGCGCCCAGGCATTTTTCCTTCTATGAAGACTAAGCAGATCTCTGATTACCACCCCCTCCCCCCAACCCATTACCTTCCCCCCGCTTGCTCTGCTAATGGAAAAATGTTATGTGTCTGTGTGCCTTTTCCCTAAGCCCTGTTTTCAGGAAATGGTGGAGAATGAGAATCTAACACATGCACACACACACAGAGGCTTGCAGGAGAGATCGCTTCCACTCTCTGTTCTTCAGCCACGCAAAATTCCTATTGCTAGCAGAACTGCTGGTTCTTTTTCTAAAACCTTACAACCTCAGCCAGAAGTGAGGCAAATCCCTGCATTTATTTTTAGGGAAAAAGAAAGACACCTCTCTCTCTCTCTTTCTGACACAAATAATCTGAAATGTGAGTGATTTCACTGCATAATGTAAACCCCACTGCCTCTCACATCTGAATACTGTAATGAGGGCTTGAATACAATCCCACAGAAACAAACAAGCTGAACCTGGGAATGATGAACAGGCAAACCAAATTCAAGTTTTAATTTTGTATTTGATGGTTGTATACAATAGACAGGTGCATTTAAAAAAACAATGCATAGATAGGCAGGCAGATACCCTGATAGTTCTCCTATTTTAAAGATCCATTCATTTTCTATCTAAGGGATGAAGTCTTCCTCCCACTCTCCTCCTCTCTCTCCTTTTCTGTGATTTGCATTATCATTTGCTGCATATATTATGAATTACTGTTTATCTTAGTCCATGCTTTAAGGCAATTTCCCAAACACATTTCACTGGATCAATAAACTCAGATTCTATTTTCTTTTCTAAATTGAGGGAAAGAAAAACAGGAGAAAGAAATGTTTCCTTTTTAGCCAAATAGAACAAAAATCTTGGGTTAAAAATGTGTGCCCATTTCTGAATTCTGAAGGCTCACACAGAAAGCCTGTAATTCCACTGGTTTGCACCTTATATTTGCTTTCCCTTTCTGAAAAAGGGAGGGGGGGGGAAAAGTATATTTACAACTGAAGCTCTGCAAAAATGGTATGTACTGCTTCAAACCCATTGAAAGGGTATCCATACAAGGCATTGCACATCAGTCCTTTGTGGCTGTTAAATATTTATCAGCAAGGCAATTTTTTCCTAGGTAGCAGCAAGCAGAGTTTGCAATGACTTGCTCCTGTGCTTTCAAAAGCAAGTATCAGACTCCTGCAAAATGTCCAGCTCCTCATTCAGCTACAGGAATGTTTTCTTCTCAAGCTTTGAGATAGCACTGTGAATTTCTTAGTGAAGAAGTAGCTACAGAGGGGAGTTCCAGACAGAAGGGTGTAACTTGGATGTTTCCATGAGAATTTGGTCTGATGTGTCTGTCTAGCTGTGTTTACAGCGACTTGCTATCAGCCTGTACTGGGATCCCAGTACCACGAGATGCACCTCCATGCCCATGTTCAACTGTGCAGGTATTTCTCTTAGATGTAATGAGTTGTCTTTGAACAACTGAATTTATCTCTGCTGACTACAGAGGGAGCTGAGACCAGATTCCTGACTTCAGAGGGTTAGAGTTAGGTGAAATGAATCTTTGCTCAAGTGTTCAACCACAGCTCCTTGGCTTGTGCCTTTAGCTTCCTGAATTCCCAGATGATCTCCCCACCACAGCTTAGCCAGGCCTGGAACTCCTTATTTTTGCAGAAGGAATGGATGAGATGCAGTTAGTTCAGCAAAGCCATTGGCATTTCAAAATTATATGTAAAAGCAGATATTTGTACTCTTGTTTTTCAAATAATACCATAAATATGTGTAATACTTAACAGGGTTAAAGCACTTGCTACACGTGTGATCATTTAAAAAAAAAAAAAAATCTTACTCCGAGTTTTATAACGCTATAATGAAGAGCATCCCCACATTTATCAGTAAGTCAGCAGGACAGGCTTTAACTGATGCTTGCTGCCTAGAAGGTAGTTGTGCCCAGCCCAGATATTGCTTAGGAGGGAGCACGGAGAGCCCTTCTCTGGAGCCCGCTGTGTCCGAGGGCTCGGTGCCGGGGCCGTGCCGGCTTCGGACCTACTTTGTGTAGCACTTTTGCTGAGGGTGGCTGTGTAAGAGCCAAGCCTGAGACTAGAAATTCGGGGAGTTACTGTGTAGCCGCCATGTAGCCACGAAATCGTGTGGAGATTATTAATGGTGGCGGGGTGTGACTACAGGTATGGTTCGTGACAGCGGAGCTCATTCTGGAGGCTCCTCTGATTCTGCTGTTTTTCTTTTTTGAACCTGGCCTTTGATTAAAAATGCCTCACTTCCAGCTCACGTTGCCTTTTAACTGGCTCTGCAAAGCCCTCTCGCGGTTCCCAGCTCACATCAGAGGCAGGGCTGGAAGTGTTTCACTGCAGAATAAACATATGGGCTGTAAATCCTGTGATTCAGAAGATTCGCCTGCAATATTCCTCGCCGCTGTTGCCATAGGTAACCGGGCTCTGCAAAACACCATTTACCCTGGAATGCAAGGAGACACAGAGCTCAGCAAGGGCACTCCGGTTAACCCTTTCCTAGCAAAAAAACCCCCACCAAACTCTCTGGTGATCCCAGCAGAAACTGCTCCTCGCACTTACTGTGTGTAGACTGACAGACGAATAAACCCGCACCATGTAAATTACGGCGAACCACCGAAAGGCTCGCAGGAGCTCCACGCACATGTTCATCCACGCCGCGGGAATGGCAGGTTCCTCCTCATATGTCTGGGGCGAGGCAGACATGGAACATGTCGGGGTGCTATGTTTTGGTGACTGCTGACTTTCCGGGTCTGTGTGGCACACTGCCCTGAGCCCCAGGGGAATGAGTTAAACTCCCCTGGTGGCAGCAGGTAAAGGAAGGCAACACCTCACGTTATTTTGAGCCTGCACCCCTAGCATTTCCTAATGGCCTGTTTTCTCTTCCATCACTGAATGTGGACAATCAATAGTTATCTTAACGGGCTGTGCCTAATACAGAGTGTGGAGAGAGGCCATGATGCTGTGCTTCAGCCAAAGGATGTTCGGGTACAAAGGCCCGTTTACTCAAAGCAGTCTTGCTAAAACGGCAGACCTTAGGTCCTAGTATAGTGCTAAAGTCCCTCCTACCTCATGGACTCAGTCACCATCAGTGGTCTTGTTGCTGTCTCATGCCCTGGAGGAGATAAGAGATCTCAACATACCTGTGATACAGATTCAAACAGAAACCATGCTCATTGCACATATCTTGTGTATCTGTAAATATTCATACAAGCATCTGATATGTCAATTTGTGTCACCAAACTGTGTGCCACACAGAGCAGGCTGGATGAATTCATTTGATACAGTCATATGAATGTCAGTCTACAACGAATTAAACAGATGGGAACAGAGTTCAGAGGAGTTGAATCTGCATTTGCTGCAGCTTAGGAGAACAGGGGCAGAAAGAATCCCCCAATCTACCATCGTATTCCTGTAATTCTGAACTACCAACGGGCTAATGCATAGCCCATCAAAGCAGAAGGAGACAAAGTGATGTGCTATGTCTGAACAGTGTTGCTGCAGTCCCAGCTGCAGGAGAGAAGGTAGCCACCTATGCTCTACCTTTACCCTTCTTCACACATGGATCTGAGGAGGACGTGTGTGTGAAAAGTAAATGCATAGCCCTGAGTTCAGGCAGTGATTAATTTACACTGCAGAGGAGCTGCAGGTGAGACTGAGGATCTGTCTCATTTCCCACTTTCACAAATCCAGTTATAAACCCCCTAAATATGTTGTATTTCAAACCACTTTTGTCTTCTTCCTCCTTCTGTAGCTTAATGCACCCACACATACACACCACCACTGTAGCACAGTATTGCTCCAGGGTCATCTACAGGTGAGTAAAAATGCAAAACCGCCACCCCGAAGAGTTAACTATGTTGGTTACTTTTACATCAAAAGTCTGGTGGGAATACAGAGAAGTCCGGAAATGTGGATAAGGCTGAAATTACGTCCATAAAAGATCTTGCAGTGGTTGAGAATCACAGCCCATGCATGGACAAGCTTGTATTGAGACTGCTGTAATCCCTGGGCAGATCAGGAGGGAGTGAAGGAGAGGTCAGTGTGCTTTGTGGGATTCTCTGGCATTACTGGGGCAAGGGGAGTTAGTCCCTCTCTGTTATTTGAACAGCAAGCAAGTATTTTTTTAAGGCTCTCTTTTATGTTGCTAGAATAAAAAGGAACAGGCAGGAGAAAATGACCACAAATCATTAAGGGATTGCTCTCGGTGGAAAAGCGCAAATACAGAATCAAATTATTTTCCTGCAAAATCCATTTTTTTCATGGGTTGTTTCTATGCCATCACAGAGAAGAATAGTGAAGAAAAGGGCTTGACATACAAGGAAAAGGGGCTTTTAAAGATTCCCAAGAGCTACTGAATGGGTGTTACAGCTTCAAATCCTCCAAATTGCTGTTACATCAGTCTGGATGGTGGAGATAAACTGTCAGAGAGCCTAAAAACCACGTAGCAATGCAGAGAAGCATAGTGATACTCATGTGTGCTCTAACTTTCTGGATTTATAGGATTTATTTTGCACACTGCCTCGGCATTGTCATAGCCTTTCTGCAAGGCTAACACTTGATCTGCTGTTGCGCCAAGTCCCCTGGAAGCTACTGCTGTCTAACTCCCTTGACATCGTGGGTACCTGCTGAGGTGTTCGGAGATAGGTTGTGTGGGCGGGGAAAGAGGAGCATGAGGTCAGAAACAGGGGTGCCTGCAGGGCAGAGTGGGGTGATAACTGGGCCAGGTGTGCCTCGGCCATTACCTGAAGATCAGAAACCCACTGGAAGCACTGAAGATGCTGAGGCTGGAGCCTGTTTCTTTTCATGGGTTTATACAATTGCCTTGAGTCAAGGGTATTTAAATGTCATGTTTTTTATGTAGTTTCTGAATATTCTTAGGTTTGTGTCCTTGTGCACTCCTATCTGTGTATTTGAATGATAAATGTCAAGGCTTTCTTCTGGGGCTTGTGTTTTTCCACAGCCGAGGTGACACACTCCCATTACATTTAACCTGCTGCCCAAAGAGCTGATACAATATATTTATTTTGAAAGGGAAATATCAGAGCCTTAGCAAGCCCTAAGCAATTTTCTTTGAAGACTGTGTTGGCTGGGACTGCAGAAAACAGTGACAAAGAGGAGACTGTGCAAAAGCGTGCTACATGGGAGCTCAGTCAGGAAAGGGTTACTGCCTGCACAGCCTTCTCTGTCTGCAGCTTCAGGCAAAACCCAGAGAGAGACAATGATGTCAGCACTACCTCCAGGCCCAGGGCCCCTTGCCTGACAATGTGGGCAATCCAACACATTCCCATCTGCCACAACAAGAGCATTCATGCTGCTATTTCCTGACCTCTTTGGATTAAAACATGTGGAGTTAAATATACATCCAGCCCCATGCTCATGCGCTTGCATTGCACTAGAAATAGACTTATGGGAAACTGGCTGCAGCTTTTGCCACCCGACACTCAGGATCTGTGTCAACATTGTCATCGAGAAAAGCACACGTTGGTCTGATCAGGAGAGTGTAGGTTCATGTACACATAGCTAAAATTCATTTTGCCTTTGTGCCTCACGTTGCCGCGTGTAATCAGCGCTCAATCAGAAAGGGGAGGGGGAAGGGAAGCTTAAAAAGAAAATGAAGATTAGTCAGAGGCAGTGATTTCAGCCTTTTCACCGTATGAAACTGGCTGAGCTTTTTAGTACTTCGTAAAAAGTTCTGACAGCAGACAGACCTTGGCCGAGCTGTGTGTCTGCTCTCAGGGCTGGTGGAAGAGGGAGAGCGTGCAGCAGCCTTAGCAGGGTGCCATGACAGGCTGGCAGGCACAGCTCTTGACAAGGAGAAAGGTTTTGTTTGCTTTACAGTGAAGCCGGTCTGGTAGTGCAAAGTGCTAATAATGGAGGGATTTTATTGCTGCTTTTATTCCTTATGCCTGCAGGGGTCTGTTGCATGCACATGGGTATAGCGGTGCTCCTTTTCACCTCCGTGTGCACTGCCTATCCGTGGCTGTATGCCCGTATGTATCTGTGTATCTCCATAGTTATCTGTCATTCTCTGTCTGCATTGCTCAGTCTTTTTCCTTTCAAGTGCAGGAGTTGCATTTCTTTCTGTGTGCCGATGGATTTTCCCTTACACTAAGGGGAAAGAAGATGTAGGGATAGCTCTCATTTAATTTATGTCTTGCTTCGCAAAGAGCTTCGCACTTCAGAAATACGAATGAAGAAGAAAATGAGACTATTTCTTTTCCTTCCTTCCACTTTTGTTTACAGTCTTCTGTCTCCTCTTCACAGCCATTTCTTTTCTCTACTTTTTTCTCCATCAGACTTCAAACTCTTGTTTCCGTAACAAATGTCTTAATCTATCCTGCCTGCAGTCAGGGCTTTTTCATAGTATGTTTCTTGTATAGCCTTGGTTTCTGTTTTTTTTGGGTTTTTTTTGTTTGTTTGTTTTTTGGTTTTTGGTTTTTTTTTCAGTAACTCAAAGTGGGCCTCAACATAGCAAATTCCTGTGGGCAGTTTGGTTTAGTGTTTCCCCCCCCCTTCATTTGGCCCCTGCCTATAGCACTCAGAATCACAGAGAGCACAACACAGGGAAGCAGAACAAAAATAAGCTCCCCAAGATCTGAGTTCCCCCTGGAAAAAGATTTAGCTGATAAAATACTAACTGGGTGGTTGGAGGGGTGAGGCCAAATGGTTAATGTAGGATAAAAACTGCAAACCTCTTAATTCTCTTAGTGTCTGGCTTAACCTTGCCTTGACTCTGAAGAGATGGCAGTAAGTAAGGATGAGCTTGTATTAGAAATAGGATTCCATCTTTCTGCCCAGCCCCTGCCATGCCAGTTCCAGTATTACAGGGCATCAGTGGTACAAACTTCTCTGCTAGTTTCTGTTGGTGGAGGCTTGGAACCACCTCACTTCTCAATTAGTGTAATCAAGGCCAAGACCCTGGCATCTTTCCCAAGAGCTTCCTGCCTTCTGTGAAACAAAAAATACAGACAACCAGTTAGAAAAAGTGGAGCTGGACTGCAGCAAGCGTTGGATTTCACTGGTGGCACAACAAGGAAGCTGCCTCTAGTGTCAGCCATTCTAAATGAGGCATACAGATAAGTTAAAGTGGTAATATGCATAATGACTGTCATCCAGATATTTCAGAGGATATAATAAGCTATGATTAAATAATTAAACTAAAGAACTTCAAAGGCTTCTGTCTGTGTAGACTGAGGATCCACATGCAAGAAATCTCAGGTCCTTTTTCTGCCTTGGTACCTGATGTGCCACTGGTCTGTCTGCTTTAAACTTGTAATTTTTCACACTGGTCTTTAATTTTCCCATCAGTAAGCACCACAGGTTAATAATACTTAGGCAGAGCAGTGCCTCTTACAGAGTTGTTTTGAAGGAAACAGAGACTCTCATTGAAGGAGTCTCTGTCTGAAGACTCATTTGATAGGAACTTGTGAGGCAGTTTGAGGTTATTTGGGAGCAAAGTGGAGGAAGCAGGTTCAGCATGAGATCAGCACTGAACTTCTCAGTATCATAAGAGTATGCAAGCATTGGGGGGAAATACAACGTTAAAAACAAGAGCTCTGCATAGTTTTCAGGGACTGCAGAACCTAGGAAGAATTAGGTTTGCGGTTTTGGACTGAGACACATACAATGCTTAAAATCCATTCTTCGTGTCCGATGGATCTTTGCTTTACTTGTCCCAACTTCATACACAAAGCCAGTGAAATAGATGAAAATAGATTCTTAATGTCCTGGCACCCCATCTCTTGCCATGAGTGCCAGACTGCACACCAAAAATGTGGAGAATATATCTCCAGGTTCCCCTGCTTTGATTAGGGCCATTGTTTTGATGAGGAGCCTTTAATTTTATTTTTATTTCCACAGAAATCAAGCAGTTTCACTGTTTATTGCTACACATACATCTAATATGGCTGTCTTACCCCAGATATGAGCAGCTGTGTGAAAAGTGCTTAGCAGCTGGTTTGGAGCGGGGCAGGCAGAGGGAGAGAGGAAGCCTGCAAGTCACATCCTCCTGACTGCTTTCCTCTTCAGTGCTGTGTTCAGTCACACCACCCCAAAAAAAAAACCAAAACATTCAGGGAGATTTGAGGAATGTACAGAGCAAGTGCTCCTTTTCATTTATGTTCAAGATAAACAAAGGTGTCAGCTGAAGCAGAGCTGCTGAGGTGTTCTGTGTGCTCTAGTGCCAGGCAGTAGCGGCTGCTGCTTAGAAGATGGATTTATTAAGATTATTAGTAAGTGTTATTTGGAGGTGACTGAAATCGCTGCGTGAACTCCAGAGGATCAGCTTTCCAAAGATAGCAAATGCAAATGCAAATTAAAAAAAAAAAAAAACAACAAACAAAACCAAAAAGCATCCCCAAACAAACAAGCCAGCAGTAGCAGTTGTGTTTATTTAATAAAGTCTCTGCACAGGATTAGCTCACATGCATTTGCTTGTTTTTGTGGCTGGAGATAATGGGGGATGGGAAGGAGGAACCATCTTAGCATGTAATTCCCCAAGTAAAAGCAAAGCTGCAGCGTAGCATCTGACACAGTTCACAGAGCAGGTGACAACCCGCTGTGAGCAGGGCAGGCAGAGAGGAGGAATCGCCTCTTCCTGGATTGCACTGGATTTAGGGAGCTTCGTGTGCAGCAGCTCTGATACAGAAATAACCTAGGTGATGAGGGCTCTGCTCAGGAACCATCACGTCCCTGTGCAGAGGGCACAAGAGCCTTAAGCAGGGCATCATTCTGATGCCAGCCTGAGAAGGAGACTATAGGAAAGACAGAAGTAATCAAAATAGTGATCTCCAATTATCTAATGAGGCCATAAGAGTGCTTGTAGACATGAATTCAACATGGAGGTTGGTGTTACTGACCCCAAATGGCAAACTGGTGGCAGTGAGAGGGTATCTAAGGTCCCACAAAGAGAGGACTAGATGGGAAGGTACCAAGAGCAGAAGGGAAAACCAGGAGGAAAAAGGCAGCCCTCAGAGAAAACTGAAGGGTAAGAGAGCTTTAAGGACCAACATAACTCATATTTTAGTGTTGTTTTGGTGCCTAGATACTGTTCCTGGATGAATTCCAGTTGGTTGGTGGGGTAGGAGAAATGAGTCAGTTATGCAGTGCAGCTTGGCTGTCCCTGCTTCAGTGCTGCTGTCCAGAAGTAGGAACTTCCCACTGACCCTTGAGCTTTGCCCAGCATTGTGCTACTGGAAGTGTGATCACCTAAAGGAGAACTGTCTTGCATTGCTCTTCAGTGATTCATTGGAGCTCTTTTGGGAAGTGGCAGGAGAGACTGAGGGATTCTTTGTTCAGGTCCTGGAAAGGGGACCATGAAGCCTGGTGTCTTTGCAGTTTCCAGTGAAATTGCTAGTTTTCTTTAATCAGAAGCTTCTTGCATGTCTCCTAAAGCTGCATGAGCTGCAGTGGCTCCTCTTCCCTCCTTCAGAAAAGCTCCTATGCAGAGCTGGGCCTGGTTAGATATTGCCTGTGCTACTCAAGGCTTTCCTAGGCTCTGTGACAACAGCAGCAGAACTGGATTCTGTAATCCTGTTCAGACAGGAAAGGCCTTTAATTTTGCACAATCACAGAACAGAATGAATATAATTTAGAAGCTTCATTCGCCAGACTGGGGAAAGGAAACAATGCACTACTGAAGTCTTTTGGGATAAGCTATCACAAGTGGAAACAGGAGGAAGGGAAGGCTGCAACTCATTCAAGTGGGAGAAAAGGGATGGAAAGCCAGTGATGCAGTTTTATGCTGAGTGGACAGAATAGTCTGGTAACTTGTGTTCTTAATCCTGTGCTGAGACTGAAGGATATGCCAGCAGTAACTCAAACAGAAGCTAAGTGGGAAGTACAGAGCCCAGCTTTTACAGGAGATGTCTTTAGTGCTAAAATTTGTGTTAATGAAATCTTCGATTCCTACTGAAGAGAAAGTAAGAGAATGTTAGACTAAGAGGCAGAGGAAAAGGGGGAAAAAAGAGAGACAAGGAGAAAGACTGCAGCATTTCAGGGTCATGTCCTCATCTCTTTCTGTTGAGCTCCAACTTTTTGATAACAATCATAATTTCCACATGAGAAGCTGATGGTTGCAAAGCTATTTTCTTTCATAGATAAAATGAAAATACCCACATTAAAATAAAAAAAAGCATCGTTTTCTTTTTCCATTAGTTCTTCATGCATTAGAGAAACGTCCTCTGTTCTCAGGAAGGGAAACAAAAGATAATATTTATTTAGAAAACTGGAACATGTTTTGCAGTACAAATAAAAGATAGTACAGGTCTGGTCTTCTCTAACACTTGATTTACAGAGCAGTTCAAGGAGCTTATTGCTTTCACTCCCTGAAGCTGGCAGAGCAGATGCAGGCTGCAATGCTGTGGTGATGAGTAGATGGGTACCTAGCCTAGGCCTAGCCTAACCTCTGGAGGATCTCACTCCTCCTGACAAAGAGAAGTGCTGTGGCACATGTGTTACTTCCAGGCTATGTGACCTCATCTAAGGTAAAGGGACTTGATTCTATGCCTGTGTGTGACTGATGCACAACATTGCTAGAAAAAATCAAGCCTTTTTAGTGAGACTCATTGGCCTACACTAATTTACATCAGAGAACCCAGCACCCCGTGACTGGTGACACTGAAGGTGGTGGGTTAAAGCTACCTCTGTCCATGGTCTTAATACATACATAGAGTATAGCCAAGGTCTTCCCTCTCTGTCATAACTACACTTCTATGGGACTATGAACTATGAGTCCAATTTAACATTATATAGTAATATTCTATGGCAGCTGAGATCCTACCTTCATCACTCTCATCCTTCTCTCTATTTGCTGTATTTTAATGTTTGTTATTATGCCCAATATGGAGAAATTGTACTGAAATAGATGAGGCATTTAATAAAGGAGATATCTGGAAAATGGAGTTTTTTATGTCTGAAAAAGTATTCCTGTGATTTGTTGGAAAACGCTGTTTCAAAATGGGTTTGGCTTAGGAGGGCCACCATTTGTGTGGTTTGTCCTCAATAGAAATTAGACCATCTCAGTATTTTTATACAGCTGAATGATTTTTTTTTTGAGTTATTCATTATAGACTTCTGAACCTCTCAGGAGTTTGTGAGCTCTTTATGAGCTATACAAAAGATGTGGACTCTCTAGCAGAGCAGAGAAATTCCCAGGAGGCAAGAGATTTGTAACTAAACTGAGAGAGAAAGAGATGGAGAAGGCAAACTTCAGAAAGCCTGGATAAAAGCAGATTCTTTAACAGACTAACAATGATTTAGACTCCTTCAAGTCAGGAACAGAGCAGGCTATACTGAGGATGTTTAGAAGAAAGCATGGGACTGTCCTGCAAAGTTTTATTTCATATTTGGTTTGGTATCAGGAGACAGACAGAAGGTGGCTTGTTTTCTAGGGCTTTCTCAAAACATGAACCCTGAAAGAAACATGTCTGCTATCTTCAGAGGACCTACTCATGTTATTGACATGCAGCATACTCTACAAAAGAACAGTCATTTGTTCAAAACAGTTTACAGCCAGCAGGGCATACAGGTCAAAATGAAAAAGAGAAAAATGTCTATTTCTTACCCAAAGAAAATGCAGAGACAGAAGATGTAAATACTGTAAATTTCTATGCCTCTTAATAAACACCTTTAGGATTCCCAGGCTGGCTAGGAAAACATTGCATAGCAAAGCACTTTCTTACAAAGAGACAGTTAAGATAAATGCCACTTGCTGATTGCAAAACTGGCTAAAACTTACTGGGATCCACACATCTTACAGGATCCTGCTCATTTTCCTACCTGGAAGCAAAGTCTGATAGACTCTGTATTAAATGGAACGGAGTAGAGCCAAAGCCGGCTAAATAATGGAAACGTATTTGTGAATATTTATTCAGTGAAAATATTGCCAAAATTCACAATATTATTGATAATGAATTATTTAATTGGCTCCAGACGAAACTCCAACAGAATCCCTGGCTGTACTGTTCTGCCAACAAGCATTACGCATGCATAGCAGTCCCTCTGCAGTGACTGCATAAATGAGCTCTGCTTGCCAGTTTCCAAGAAAGGATTTTACTCTGCTGCTATGGCATGAGTCAAAGCTTCACAGGATTGATAGAACTACTCAGTCGATAGAACTACTCAGTCAGGGATGGACTGAGCCAGGCCCATGGGCAGACCTGGGCAGGCTAATGGGTATGCTGAGGGCAGAGCTCTTGTACACCAGTGTGCTCACAGAGAAGCCCCATCTAACAAAGAAATGGGTACATGTGGGCGATCTGTTGGCATGCTGCAGCATTTTCCTCTCTGTGTAAATGTGTGCTCCACAGAATTGTGTGTGGGCTCATGCAACTGTGGTGCCGTGAGGGAACATACACATACTTGTCAGCTGTACATTGGAGTAGATGAGTGTGTGCTACAGGGGCTGTCTCATCTGTGCCCTTTGGGCCACTGTTCTTCATGAACCATCTGGAGAAAAGGGAATGCCACTGGGCCCTGTCTTTCGTCTCTCCCTCTGCTTTCTCTGTCTCTCATTTTCAGGTAAACTTCTCTATGAACAGGTTCTTATGTTGCCAGGGTGTGGGACAGCTGTTGCGTGACTGCACAGAAATGCATGTTGTCGCATGGAGCAGCTGCAGGTCTGTCCTCTTGCCTGCAGCACTGGCCCAGGAATGCCTGTGCCTCTTCTCGTGTCATCTGCAGTTCAACAGCAGCAACTTCTCCGTTTGACCAGAGGACTTGTGCCCAGATCTGCCATCCAAGCAAAGGGCAAAGGCAGTGCTCAGTCAGGAAGTCCTGCGTATCGCAGGCAGGTTTAGGGACGTTTATTCCAGGCCGCACCTCGTTTGTTGATCTCACTCGTCTTTATCTCATGCAAGATGCATAATTCAGGTCAGCCTGCTCCTCTGCCCTGTGGCCCACTTGGGCACATGCTATTTCCAGATCAGATCAGAGGTTCACTCCCATCTCCTACCACCACCGAGCCTGTTCTTTCCATTAGGGTTTAACGAGAGGCCCACCAGCCCTGGCAATCCCAGCCCTCTAGTCACTGCTGCAGCCAAGGTCAAGCCCGGGGCAGGAATTGTCCACAAATACCGAGGCGGGAGCGAAGGGAAGGAAAGAACAATAAGAGCCATTTACTTCCCAGTGCAGTCGAGCACTCGCGAGAAACTGTCCCCCCAGATTGCTGAGTCAGCAGCGGCTGACAAATTAGTCAACAGGATGACTGGGCCTCAGCTCCTGGCAATTAGCATCGACAGAGCTTTGTGTGGGCCTGTGTGTTTTCCCATTAGCTGTGGCTTGCACGCCTGCGGAGGGAGGAGGGACTGGGGAAGGAAATGGCTTGCTTTGACTTCGCAAACACATGGAATTTGCATTCCCAAGGTCGCACAGCAGTCATTTGGCTTCCTGTTTCAGCATCTTTGCAGGCTGTAGCCGTTATGAATAAAGTATGCTGAGAGTCTCTTAGGAGGGAGGTGCATCAACACAGCTGGAGGAAGGGCGAGCCCTGAATTGCAGTAGCAGAGGTTTGTTAGATTGGGAGGGGTTAGCTCGGCACATCGGCATGGCTAACAAAACCAGGCATTGCTGGGGTGGAGCTGGTGATAGAGTTTACTGGTGAGAATGGTATTGGTAATACTAATACTCATTATTGGAATAAGGAGAGTGTCACATAGGCAGAGTGAGAGGCTTTGGCGGAGCTCAGAGCATTGAAATGATAGATGGAGACAGAGGGGGATAAGGGCAGGAATAAAAGAGGATTCTGTAGGTCAGGAGTTCAGTGTCTTGTCAAAGCGATTTGGGAAGCCAGGGGCTAAAAGGTGGAGCCTCAGGTCAGGATTAAGCTGAAACCTAAGAGCTGAGTTCTGTTACTGTTTGGCAGAGGTCACTGCCTCCAAAGCAGGCCGTGGGGGTCATGGCCCATGCTGTGAACAATGACATTTCCTGCATTCAGCTCCAGTGGAACTACAAACACACTCTGTTGTTAAAATCGCGTGCATCTCCTTTTGCCTTCCCAACTTTGAGCCCAGGTTGCCACTGCTTTCAACATGATGTGAGCTCAAAGTCCTCAGAGGACCCTGGAAGAGAGGTCAAGTACATCTGCTTTTTTTAGCCTCGCCTTCATCCACTGTATATCCATCTCCATGGTAAGTCAGACACTGCCATATTATCCTTATTCACGATGAGCTGGTCAATCTGATTTAGACAAAGTTCAATGGTGCCCCCAGCTCTGAAAGGCCTAGCTGTGACCCATGAAGCCCCCAGTGGGCTTTGTTCTGGGTGCTTGGAGAGCCTTCTTTTTGCTTACAGAGTTTCACAAAAGCTGAGCTCAACTAAGAGCAGCAGAAGCATTCAAGCTATTGGCCTGTCTGTTTGTTAGGGGTGAGGGTTGCGGTCTTTGTATCCAGTGCACCACAACATGCTCTTTTGCTGAGTGTAACTGGAACCTCTGGACTTCAAATCCTGCTGCCGAAAGCCTAGCAACAAGTGAATGTATCTGCTTAAGTTTAAGGAAGGAGGAGGTTAATGGAGGTGAAAGTTTGTCATAATGTTTTATTTTCTGAGTTAGTTTGGTTTCTTGCTAGGAACTGTAATGCTCTGCTTGTAAATGCCTTTGTATCCAGAGACTAGCAAGGCCCTATTTGCTTACATTTTTAATGCCACACTAAACTGGAGACAGTTCATTTCCCTTCTGCTGATAGACAAGCTGCCTCACACTACCTCACATTTATCAAAGGAGAGGCATGTGCATTGAGGTGCTTCCTGTGGAGCAGCTGACACCCAGCGGCTAGCTGTTCCTGCAGTGACCTCTCCTCATCTTTGACCCCTGTGATTTTCTGCTTATCTGTAGGCTGATTTAGGGCAGAATTTTACTAATTTCTTGGTTGGCAAACAGTGTTTCTGAAAATACTGGCTGGCATCTATCTGCATCAATAGGTGTCTAAATAGCTTTTGACTCTGCGTCTGTCTTTTCCTCCACGCTTCAATTCGTCATCTAATAAAAGGGCCTAACTGTAGTCTGGGCTTCAGGCAGGGCTGTGTGCCTGCACATGAATGTGGCTGTAGAAGAGCTGTGGCCATCCAGGTGCTCCTGTTTAGGAATGTGACTGGGGCTCCCCTTCTGACACAGCGGAGGTTAGACAGCACTTTGGTTCTACCAGACTACTGCTGCTGTGCCTGACCTTCAAAACTTTAGCTGGTGAATTTGCCATCCTGTCACCTCACAGAGAGCGAATCCATTTCATCCAGGACTCAAATCACTACAGATGCAAGGAAATAATGTGTCCTGAATTGCTCAGGTTTGAACTTCTGCAGCGCCAAGAAACTTCAGAGGTCTTGCTGCTGTGGTCTTACACATCGTAGGAAAAAAACAGAGCTGTCATAATTTATCAGATATGGATCCCATAAGGATCCATAGACACAAATCAGTTGATTTCTCCCTCTATTTATTCATTTAACCTTCCTAGTGAATGTCATAAGGTGGAATATCACTTCACTGCAAGAAGTTCAGAGCAGCTTCCCTGCAAATTCAGGTTTTAGTTTCTCTTTCAGTGACAGATTTCAGCCATTCCCTTCTCTGATGGCAGGGTGGAACAGGAGGAAAAAAGGACCAGATCATGTGCTTGTAGGGCATGCCACTATTTGAAGTCTTGATTCATGGGAAATCTACTCATGTTTTCTCAGTGTTAGATTTTCAGTCTAGCTGCCAGACCAAAATTCACCTTTTGGAGAGAAGTATCCCAGTTTCTGAGTGATACCAGCAATACTGTTTCTTTTCTTCGTTCTGAGCTGGTCCTGCAGTCTTATCAGAAAGAGAAGTGACATGCTCTATGGTAACTGTTGTTCTTTGACATACTGTACTTCATATGGGCCTTGTGACTGCATTGACACAGCCGTCAGACTGTAAGGGAATAGAAAGTTTCAGCTGCTGTGCTTTTTCTCCCCTACATCAGAGTACCAGAATCACATGCCAAACACAGTTCTTTTAAAAAAATCTAGACTTGTTGACATGAGGTACTTGTGCAACTGCAGCAGGACCCATGCTGACTGCAGTATTTGAAAGACACCTGAAGGGGCACCTCCTTAGGGTATCACAAGGAAAAAATGTCAAGGACGAGGTAGTGCCCAGGAATCATAGGAAGGACACAAGGGTGTCTAAGATACTCTTTGAGATCCTTTAATTTCCTCTGTCTAGCCATGTTTTATTCCACATGAGCTATGCTTCATGCTGCAAACAAACTAGGGCTGAATACAGGGGTGCAGAAGGATTTTAATAACACTGACTTATTACAGATTGTTAGTAGCAGTAATTTCTATTCCTTTCCAAGGCACACTCTTAAAAGCGGCTGCTGTTGGGAAGCTGCCTGCAAAGCACACTCTCCCTTTCTGGCAGGTACCTACTGTCTCTCCTCTGCTCTTTAAAGTGGGTATTTTTCTGATGGAAGGCACTCAGTTAATTTTAGAGGCTAAAAGGTACATGCAGGACAGGACAAGCTTCTTTTACATGGCCCTGACATTATTCCTCCTGACCTCCTGGAAGAATGCAATGGACTCTTTTCTGAGCTGGCAAGCAGTGCCATTTGTGGTGTTGATACTTGTCCCAGTGGGACTCAGGGCTGAGATTTTTCCATCCTTCCCTTGCCCAGTTCATTTTGTCCAGAGTGCCAAAAAGCTGTCAAATGGCATTTTTGCAACTATCAATCTAGACTGGGCTGAACCTGGTGACCTGGAGGTGAAAGGATCTGGAGTCTGTTTTCCTATTCTGCTGAGCCAGCCAATATTTCCTCATGCTTATTCAAAGGTTTCACTCTGATAATGTCAGTATGTTTTGGTTTTTTTTTTTGCTGCCACTTAGCTATTAGCTACATTTACCATTGCAAAATCTTGTAAAGGAAAAAAGAACTGCTGTGGCAGAAGACAAAGACTTAAGGTGTGCTTGTGCCATAGCTCAATCCATCTTTAATAGCAGGTCTGACATTATGTTGTCCAACTGCACTGATGTTTTTACCAACCAAATCCTCGAGGTTATCATTTCACTATGTCTTTCCAGCTGTTCTTTGGTATAAGTTACCACAGGCAGAGCAGACCCAACTTAAAATGAATGAAAGCAGTTCAACTCCCTAGTATCAATGGTAAAAATAATTAAGCCTTTCTTGTTCCCTCATGTGTTCCATCAGAGGGTCTCAAAGCATTTTACAACTATTAATTAAACTTTTCATCTCCTCCCTGAGGCCTTTTCTGTGCTGGAGGTGCTTCAGTCCAGTTTGGTAGATGTGGCTGTGGAAATCACAGTTGATTCTCAAACTGGCAGTTAAAAACTGCCCTTGGAAGTCTGTAGTTCTTACAGTGCTACTCTTTCAACCTGCAACTGTGCTTCCCAGTTCTTAGGTTAGCAGATAATTTCTCTTCCTCTGCCCCATGCAGGCTCAGATCCACGAGTTCCATCTCTTGGCTCTGCCCTATCTTGGGTGAGCGATGCCACTGGCACAATGCCTAGGAGCTAAATTAACTCTACACTAGCCTCCAAATAATTGAAGCATTTAAGTAGCTTAAAGCCACTTTTGGATTTCATCATCCTCCCTCCCAGTTAGATCAATGGACCTGAACTAGAAAGAAATTAAAAGAGAAGAGATAAGGATCACTAAATGCAAATATTTGAAAGGTAACTCTTTAGGTAAGCGTTTTAGGTTGAAATATACCAAGTGATTACAAATAAAATATAGAAATTGCTTATCCCAGGGCTGAAATACAGTAATTCTTAGGGCTGAACATGACAATTATTTAACACTACAAAGCAGCACTTTTAAGAAAGGGAGCAATCAGATTATACCCATCTGAAACTGGAGAGGATGTGGGAGAAGACAGACATCAAGTATTCAAACTATGAAGTATTCACTGGGATTCAGTTCCCACCATAAAGTAAATATACAAGAGAATGTGTAATCATAATTAATATGCTGTATTACTTCACTTTTTAAAAGCTTTTGCTGGTGATAGAAACTGTTTAAATACTTTTGCATTGATATTTATTTAACTTCTTTTGTATTGGGGATCTCAAACTATATCACCAACTGCAGGGCTGAAAAGCTTGTGAACAAGGCAAGCCATATGTTGTTTTGTTAACAATATAATTTTGGAAATCATCTGTAGCATTTCTAACTAGGAAGTATGAAGTGTAAAGTATTTGACTTCATTAATTTCATTTCAGTGCTGTGCATTCCTCACCTAGAAAGCAAAGCAACTAGCCCATTATAAATATGCTGGCATACAGAATAGTACCATGAGTTAATAATTTAATAACGTGTGCTGCTGTGTGTTATGTGTTTCTTTCCAAACAATCAAAATGCTTTACAGAGGCTGATGGTAATACAGACAGACCCTTTCAGTTAATTAAAAATGTATACTTTGGTTTTGAGATACATCATTATCCAATTTGAGATACATAATTATCCAATNATTCTATGATTCTATGATTCATTAAATTCTGTTTTCTTTGTATTTAGTGCATTTTACAGCCTGCATTTTACAGGTAAAGTAATAGAAGGGATACCTTAAACCCTACACAGTTGGTGGCAAGGTAGGGACAAATGCACATTTCTTGATCCTCTCTCTCCACATTGAGTACGTTGTTCTCTCTCCGTTTCACTGGGCAAGGAACACAGGACTGGAAGAAAGGCTTTTCTAAGATGACCTTCTGGGTCATCCTCTCCTGTCTGCTGCCATCAAGGGCAGAATGTCCTATCACAGCTTTTGTGACTGTGACAAAGAAAGAATGAGTCACACTTCTCTGCTGGACACCAGGCTGCTCCTTGATACAGTTCAGGTTGCCTTTCTGAAAAAAAAGTCAAGGGTGGTATCTTAATGGAGTTTGCAGTGGGAAAAGGCTGGTTTGGTTTGTGCTCTGGGATTAAAGGAGAATGGTTGCCTTCCAGTCTCAGGTGCTGGAAATTGAAAATAAAGTTACTGCTGAGTTGGGCTTTTCTCACAGACTTGGCTTCATCTCTGCACTTCTTAGTCATGTCAATCAGTACCTTCTTAAGGCTAGAAAATTCTCTTTAAACACAAGAGAAAATAGATTCAGGATCCATCTTGTAAGAACATCCTGCATACTACCTTTTAAACTGGTGCCTGAGTTTAGTTGGTTGATCACAGGATTGGGAGGTAGGAAGATCATCCCATTCATCCCCTATTCTCAGCAGGACAGTATTCCTGGCAAAATATTAGCTGAACTCTTTCTCAGGTGTCCTGATGAGGGACTCTGCATCCTTCTCTTGGATCCTCTCCAGGCCTGTTTGCCCTAATAGCTTATTGCCTCCCTCACCATGATTCTTGGGCCATTTCCCCCCTTCTCCATGCTTTGTATGAGCTAGTCCTGCCTGAAGAGGGGTACTGGGTGGGTTTTCTGTCCCCAAGTCCCAACATGCATTTGATCCAGTTTACCTCACCTTTATATCATGTCAGTAGATGTGCAGAGGTATCAGCAGGGCCATTATGGAAGAGTTTAGGGAATGTCCTTGCTCTGAGAGCTGGGATGTCTTAGCTTGTCTGAATTTCCTGTGCAGAGACTGTTTTCCTCTGTGAATGTACATTGCTCCGCAGACTGATGGCACACGGGATGTAGCCAATTCTCTAGCCAATTTTGTTCTTTCCCTTTTTACTGTCAAGGGAAAAGGAATTCACAAAAATTGTGATGATTCCACCTGCTTACCCTCCCCACTGCAAAGCTGCTGATGTATTTTCATTTCATAATACAGTTACAGAGACAAAATTCCCCAAGCCCTGCAGTGAATCCCAGCCTGCAGCACTGTACAGGGCAAATCTATGGGATCATGCTTCTCTATTGCCTCCATCCTCTCCACCTGACTAGTATCCCTTGGTTCCTGTCTGAAGCTCTCTAGAAGGTTTCATTTGAATGGCAGAGACAGGCAAGAGCATGGTGCAGAAGACAGCAGGAAGGATGAGAAAGTAGGTGAGTGACAGAAGGGTCACAGGAACACTGCTGAAGCTGGAAAAAGCATATGCAATCACAGAAGCACTGTCCTATGGAATCTGAATCAGAATTCATTGTATCTGCATGCTGACATTTCTTGTTTGTCAGATTACAGCTGTGAAATCTGCCAGCAGAGTGAGCATCACTGCCTTTAGTAGTACCTGCATTTGAGAAAATCATCAAGCCTTCTAATGGTACTAAGCCCCTCATCCATAAGATCAGGCTGTAGAAAGACTGGAGAGGCAAACTAGACGTGGAAATCTGAGTTTGGTTCAGTTCATTGGTTTAGAAGGAAGGTTGATGATGTCTTTATTTACAGAATACTTCAGGACTAGTATACTGAACAGATTGGGCTCTGAAGGAAGGGAAATGAGAGTAAAAGACTATATCACTACACGTACATTTCTCAGCTCTTTATTTTTGAGTGCTGATCTCTGGAATCTTTAAATGCAGAGTTTTAAAATACTGTTTGTAATGTTTTTTAAATTAGTAGCACTACTGTCATTCCCTCAGTTGTATTAGAACCACCTGCCTTTGCTTTGTGTTTCTTGCTCCTTGATGCTCATGCAAGATGGTGAAACCATTACTCACCCAAGTCTTGGGTTAGGACAATCAAAATATATGGTGTCTTTATCCTTCTTTTTGTTTCATCATCCCTATATTCTGTTCTGAATCAGACCTGGATGAAGCCCTGAAAGGTGACAGTGCTATTGTGTTCAAAGTGGAGGCTGTTGAGAGCTATGTACTCCATCTGTTGGGTCTAAGGAGAACTTCCTGTATGGATATACTCAGCTGAAATAGTCTGAAGGAGATAATCTGGCACTAACCTCTCCTTCTCCCACCTCCCTAGTTGAAAAGTTGATGGGAACTAATAGGTCTTTTCCTGCCTAACATCTCTGATTCACAAAACTTTCTGTGGCTGACTTGGTGCCAGCAGGCAGCGAGGTTATTCTGGGGCAGATTCCTTTTCATTTGTTTTGTTTTCCTTTTTCTATAGCAGTGTAGCAATCCCAGCCCTGGCATCAGGGAAGCCCTGAGGGAAGGGAGAGGAGCTGCTGTGAAGACAGACAGAATTCTTTATGGCTGCTTGTCCTCTCTTTGACTGCAGCATCAGCTTGGGAGCTGGGGGAGAAGTGCCTGAGGCTCACTCAGAGTTGACCCATGGTTATTTTTAGCTCCTTAATGCTCTTTCCAAGCCTCCTCTACCCCACCCCCCTCCAATCAACACCCACCAGCCTCGGAGCTTATTTCTCTCCTCTTGGCAAAGGGCACGTTTGAGATTCCCAGTCACAGGTTAGAATACACTGAAAAAAAATCAAAGGGCAGGCAACTGAGGTACTCCTCTGAGAGAGGCACTTGAAAGGTCAGGAAATGCCTTGGCCGTGGGTAGGACCAGCTCCTAGCCTAGCTCTGCTTACTTAGCAGGCTTGCCAGCTCCTGCAGACAGGGTGATGGAGCTCAGATCTGAAGGAACATGTGAAGGACTCAGGAGGAAAGACGAAAGGTTAAAGGAAGAGGAGGAAAAGAGATGGGGGGGTCCGAAGCTGGGCCCAAATCCTAGGATCTTGGTCAAAGCAGGAGAACAGGATCTAAACTTGGACTTGCACTTGATGCCAGCAGAATGCAATGTGGCTGTCACCCATGCAATAAAAAGAGACCTAATAAATACATCTCCTGAGGTGTTCAGCTGCTGACCATAGAACGCTCCAAGGGCTCAAGGCATCTCTGCCTGCACCTGCTTGGTGTGTTTGTCCTCCGTTTATGGTTTTGGCCCTTAACATGTGCAGGATTTAAGCTTTCCAAACAATACAGGATTTCTGCTCACCGTACCCTGGGAAGCAGGCAGGGTTACAGCACACTCTCCTCCTCCCCCAGGAGGTAGGGATCGGCTCTTGCAAGAGGCAGGGTAAGCCTTTCCCCACCCGGGTCCCGTGGGAGGATGAACAAGTCGCTTCCTTTCCCTTCTCTAGGTGGGGACCTGGAGCAGCTGGCTGGCTCCACTGTCTACAGTAACTGGGCCCAGTGTCATGCCAATGCCAGGGCAGAAATAACCTGCTCAAAATAACACAGCTCTCCACCCTGCACCGTATCCCCCCTCCTCCTCCCCGTAGCCCACTCCTTACAGTAGCTTCTTAGTTTTCCAAAGTCCCAGCTGTGTGTGCTTGTCTCAGACGGGGGAAGCAGGTTGCCTGGATACAGTCCCTTTGAACAGTGCAGTCCCTGGAAATCAGGCTGCAGTCTCCCCTTCCCTTGCACTACTGCTCAAGGTGAAAGATGGATTTGGGTCCCTAGAGGGCTTCTGGATGCAAAAAAGGGATGGGAAGAAAGATAAAGCATCACAAACATCAATTTTCCCCCCTTATCCCAAAGAAACAGCCAGGTGTAGGGATCACAGATGCAGGCAGGGCCAAGAAACTACCCCACCCATTGCTGGAGATCAGCACAAATCTGGTCCTAACTCAACAAGAGTATCCTACACATGAACTGAGCCAAAAAAAACACCAGAAATGTGCATCGTGAGCAATGGAGATTAAGACTAATTGATGCAGTCCAGCGAGGGCAAGCCCAGGTGAGCTTACCCAAGCTGTCAGGATAATCATTGCTCTAGAAATGAAATTGCACAGAATGGGGCAGGGTTGGGAGAGGATGAACCAATTCCTATTCCTCTTGGTGTGTGAAAGGTTAAAAGAATTCCTGTACCTTTCACAGTTTCAGAATTGCACAGCTTTCTTGGCATCAGGCAGGTTTCTTTGGCTGATGCTGCTAGAAAAATTGGCTAATGCGAAGCAGCACTGTGATGTGCCTGCAGATGTCAAAACTGTAAAGATGACAAGGAAATGTTCACATTGTTTCTAAAGGCTTTACCCAGGCACAGTATGAGAAAGATGAAAGAGCATTTACTACCAGAAAAAAACCCAAACAACTCAAATTTGTATTTTTTTCTTGATGTATTCCCCGGTTTTCTCCATGCAAAAAGCCACATGTGCTCTATTTCTAGACAAGTACCTGTACTGAAAATCCTTACAAAGGATAACTTCTCAGCAATGTTAAAAAGACTCCTCAAAACAAAATTCTGTAATTGAAAACCTCTGTCTGTATCACTAAAAGCATTTTCAGACTCAAGCTACCTGTCTCCAGTGGTGTGTCTCCACTTTCCCTGTGAGCCTCTGATGTGGGCCAGAGGAAAAGCAATGGCCACCCACTGCAGCTTGGCGAGCACTGGTAGTTCCCAGTGAGAAAGTCTATTTAGCTGGCAGTCATCTGCATTCTGCAGTAGTCCCAGTTTCTTAGTGCATTTAGAGTAGATTCCCTGATGCAGTGCTTTAGAGCATGCTGAGCATGAAGAAAATGACAGATGACACTAGGGATTTCTGTTCTGAGAGGAATGGTTGTAACCTTTTAGCCACATCAAGATAGAAAAATGCATTCTAGGACACTGGCATACATGATGATCTAAAATCATTCCCTGTGGGGCAAATCAATGTGCCAGTGAAGACAGGTCCTAGCAATCAGACTCATGCCAGCTCTGCCATTCTCCTTGGTTGCTTCCTTCAACCTATTATTAGCAGCTCACTCATCTCTTGATGTAATGTTGGAGACTTACAGTCAAACAGCTGTGGATTAAGGCATTCGTCTGCATTATATGCAAGTCAGAAAAGTCTAACCACAAAGCTGGGATTCATCCCTATATAGAGAATGCCACAAGTCATGCCCTCTTGCTGGCACTTCTGTTAATCCTCTGTGAACATAAACTAGTGAAACCAGCAAGACAGAACTGCACAGCACCCAGCAAGGAAAAACACCGAAACAATTGCCGTGATATCCTTCAGATGCTCTAAGATAGGTGTGGAAGCTTCTCAAGGGAGATGTCTTGAGGACAAGGCAGGGCAGGGAAAGGAGAAAGAGAACATAGCCTAGCATAGATCTCTGTCAGGGCCAAAGCAATGAGAGGTTTCTTTCTTTAGTCTCTCAGAAATTAGCATTAATCAGTGCATAACAGGACAATACTGATGGGCTCCTCCATTTTCTCCTGCATCAAGCAAACTGAAATCAAGAGACCAGACAGAGATATTATTCAGAGCTGGAGTATGACTGATGAGGGAAGATGGAAAAAGGGAGAGAGAAATCTAACATATTTACATATTTGTCTCTAATTCCCATTTCAAAAACAGAGAAAAAAAGGACACATATAGAGAAAGAGAGCATGAATCATTTAATGTGAATTTTGCCTGAATGAGGACTGACATAAGTGTGTGAAATGGGAAGGAAATATATGAATAATGCAAAGCAAGGCTCTGTGCAGACAGAGACTGTTGCTGTGTCCTTGTTTACAGCTTCTGAAAGCACAATCAAATAGATATAGAAAGAGTGCAAAAAGCTGGCATGGTCATCTCGTGTTGAAAAGGTGTTAAAATACATTGTGGATCACAAAGTAACACCTCTCAAGCAGTGCACTGGGGTTGCTTTAAGTTGGAAGTGAGTGAAATTACTTCTGGGCAGGTTAGGCTTGCTCTAAGTTGTGGCCAATTTGTAGTGGCTCCTATGGTAGACTAAGACAGCAACGCAGAAGAAGAACATACTCTGAGCAGCTCTGCCATGCAGCCTTTGCTGTGCACACATGGGGAAAAAGTTTGTAGAATTACAGAAACCAAATTTTTTTATATAAAGGTGGCCCCTGAAAGAATTGATACCTGTCCTTCAGATTATTTACACTTGGTTCATGCAAGAAGCTGAACTAATTTCTTATTCCTTTTATGGGAGAAAGTATGGCTAGGAAATAGCACATTCTTGCATGACACTTGGGACAGCTGGTTTCCATTTGTGGTCCTGCCACTAGCTGGTTTTGGCCAAGCACCATCATTTTCATGCCACTGGTGAAGTCCTTTGAATTCTTCTAACAAAAAGCAGCATGCAAGAGCTGGATTAATTCTTATTATTCTAAGAAGCCCAACATCATACCATGTGGTCTCTTGCATTCTGTTATTAAGGCACACTTCTGCCCTAAGGAGGGTATTTTGATTCCTTTCCTTGCTTTACCACTACTTCAGGATGAAATCTGCAATAATTTCTGAGGTAGCCAGTTAGAACCCCTCCACATGTCTGATCCTTTTCCAAATCACAGCCCATGATTTCATCTGAGCAGTGATGGGAGACTCTGGCTTCATTGTGTGCCTCAAAAAAAAATTAGTAGCAGCAGAGCTCATCCATAGCTGCTCAAAATTTCTCAGGAAGCTTTAAGAAAAAAAGAGTGTCATACTGAATGATTCTTTCTCCAATTTACTGCTAAATTAGACTAGCAAGAGATAAAGTACAACATTGCGTAGGTTTATGGAGGTGTTTGGAGGATGTTAATATTTTTTGACAATATAGAGAAGCTTAGTTGGAGGTCTAAGAAAGGGGATTTTAAAGAACAACTCCAGGAGGAAACAGCAGGCAAGTAGAGGGCAAAGCCAAGACATTAGGTCATTAAGCAAGGAAGATTCAGAAACACTGATATTAAATTTCGGATTGAAAAAGAAAAAAACAAAACAAAACAACAACCACCACCAAACAAACCCCACCCCCCAAAACAAACCAACAAACTAACCCAAACAACAACAAAACAGAAAGAGGGAAGGGGCAGGGTCCTTGAAGAAAATAGTATAGAAGACATGAGAGCCTTGGGAGAGAAGGAAACTTTGTGGAATTATCCTTTTGGTAATAGAAATACTCTTTGCATGCAGATGGGCATTGTCACGTTCAGCCTGTCTGCCTAGCTGACCCAGAAACATATAAAAGGGCAGACTTTGAAAAGCCCTATTGGAGATTTAAGTACAGCACTGCAAGCAGCCAGCGTGGAGAAGCAGTGATGCTGATGCAATGCGGCGATGAAAATAAACGTGCCTGCTACTTCAGGGATGGAAGAGGCATGCTTCACCTTCTGCTTGCTAGAAACCTGCTACAGCCTTTCATCAGTCAAAGGATGCAGCAAGCCTGAGTCAAAACCAGTCTGTCTTTGGTTCCTCACCTCACATTTGCCCGTTTCCTCTTAGTGTCCAAGAAAAAGGAGAGGCCAGCAAGGATTGTCATGTTTTCAATACGCTGTATTTCTATGGTGATATTAAAGTGCCCTCTATTTGCTTTTTTATCTCTTCACCTTGAAATGGGAGCTGCAGGTGCTTTTATGCCACGTAGCTGTTACAATAATGAAAAGTGACAGAGCAGTTCAGTCTCTGGGGTCCTTTCAGTCCACGGGCTTCCTGCTGAGAAACCCAGCAAGGTGGGCACTTGGGTTTGTATTTTTCCCTAAGTCGTTCTGACATACCTCCTCCAGGAACTGTGCTGATGCCCCCTAACTCGTATCATGCAACCTCCTGGCTGCATCAGCTAGCATTTACTTCTGGTCACTTCTGGTCTGGGGAGGCAGGTGTTTAATAGGTGATCAGAGGGCAGGTTGTACTCTTTTCAGCTGGGCCTTTTGCTCTTTTGATGTGAAGGATAGTGATTAGTGTCTTTTGAAGACAAAGACAACAAGCTTTAGGCTTGAATTAGCTGCTCTAAAATGCAGTGAGATCAGCGGTTTCTGCAGAGTGTGTGACGCTGCAAAGAAAAATCATGCGAGGAGCAGACCTGCTGTAGGAGTTGCTTGGGATCTCATGCCGTGTTCCCTTTTCTTCATATCAATATACCCACTACCACTGCTTCACTGTGTTCTGAGGAGCTGTAAAGAAGCAATTCCTTCTCAGCTATTCAGATAGGCTGCCACAATGCTGAGGTCCTGGAATACATCATACTCTTTTCTCTACTCCGACAATTAATTTACAGTTCTTATTAGCTTCCTATGAAGCACAACGAGGAACGGTGAATCCAGCTTTGGGAAATGAGTAAGAACACCACCAAATCTCTCTCTCTGCATAAGCGAAGAAATATCTTGAGGACATCTCATGTAAAGGAAGATGTATTACACTGAATCCAGGCTTCCATGTGCTGAAATAAAAAATTAAATTGAATTTGCATCTCTCATAAATAGGAAAGCACAGGCACACTTCTGTGTCAGGAAAGCCTACCATGCAGAGTCCACAATTTCTGTGTGTTGAGCCTGCCCTCATCTTTGCAGACCTAATGCTGAACTGCACTGCATGCATCACTGTGTTGGCTGGTGAATCCTATGATGTCCAAGTCTTATGTATATGAAGGCCATGCTGAATCATCTCCACATACATGGACAGCCATATTCAGTCAATTTGCTTTGAACCTTGTTCAGTTCAATGTGCCACCTACTTTAATGAAGGTTGAGATATTGATCTCCACAGTAAATCAAGGTGAGATCTATAGATCCCTCCCAATAAATGATGGTGGCTGTATTGATTCTCTCCTTCCTCCCCTCCATAAGTGAAAGCAAGACATATTAGTCTATCCCGTGTTAAATGGAAGCGAGCTTATTGAGGCCACCCCCATAAATAAAGGGTGGACCATGCTGACTTAGACCTTAACCACACAAATGGAGGTGAAATGTATTGATTCCATCTTCTATAATTGAAGGAGTGCTGTATTATGGTCCTCCTTCCAACATAAATGATGGCAAAGCATATTGATTGCATCATTCTTAAAGTGAAAGGTGAGTTTTGTCTAATATCCCCAAAACAAGGAAGGAATGCCACAGAACTTAGCATCTTATCCAGAAAATAATTTTGCTCTGTTATTTACACACTGAGCCTTTACTGTATTTGGATGGCAGAGTTGTGTTACACAGAAAATGAAGCAATAAGGCATCAGGATTTCAGAGAGGAGTTATGGCTAAGCAGCAGACCCCCTTGATATCCAGTCCTTGTGTTCATTTAGATCACCTGCATTTAGACAAGTTTCCTACATGTCTCACCTACCTAGCAAAGATCATGATCTTCCCATGACATTAGGTGGTACAAAAGATTTGTTCATGACTGTCCGCAATGTTCTCTTGGCTAATGGGACCAACAGTAAAAGTGAATGGCAAGTTACAGGGCAAAATATTAAAAAATTAGGTGCCACTGGATATGGCCTGTGCCTGAAGAGAGACTAGACCTGTACACTGGAGATACGTAATTAGCAGCAGCTGCCTAGAGCCTGCGGTGATGTTTGCCTTTTCATTATTTCTGTTGCTTCATACTCCTACTCCCTTCTACTAACAGCACTGGTTTTAAACAGCCTTTGCTGATGGGAACAATACCAAAGGTACTTAATCTCGAAGCCTTGCACTAGTTCAGGAATTCAGCCTTTTGGACTGCGACTGTTGCAAGCAAGGCAGCTGGGACAGTGCCTATCTGGCAAAGCAATATTCGGCTTCAGCTGCACCCCTGCAGGAGGTTGTGTTCAGCCCAGCAGCACACCCAGGACAGCACAGGGACAGCTGCTGGTGTAAAAGAGACATGCCAACTCCTTGCTTCCCGAAGGAAGTATTTCATACTGTGTGATTATAGTCCATTGCAGTTGTTGTCTCCTGTAACATATGTTATGGACATAACCTGGAATGTTACGGAAACATTCAAGGTCAGGTTGGCTCTAGTTGAAGATGTCCCTGCTCATTGCAGGTGGGTTGGACTAGATTACCTTTAAAGATTCCTTCCAACCCAAAGCATTCTGTTTCTATATTTGTGTTATGAACTTCATAATCCTTGGGGAAGCTATAAACTGTATAAGCCAAGGGAAGAGGACAGAACCAGCAGAGCTTGTGAAGAGGCCTGTGTCTTCTTCCCAGTTTGTCCCAGCAGTAGCAACAAGATAGCAAAAAGGAACGTAAACAAAAATACAAAGAACACGCTGAAGTCAGGCACATGTAGATGACATGAGGAAGCTAAAGTCAAGAATAGAGCCTATAAACATCCCACATTATAAATCATACCATTGTCACTGTTTTGCCTAATGGCACAGGAAAGAAACACACCTCTTATACCAGGGTTATGGTGTCTTGTGGTTTGTTCCCATGCATGGCATCTCTTTCATGATATTTGGGGGGGATACACATGCAGAGATGGATAGTTAAAGGAAAGTACAACTGTTTGGTGAATCTGTAGCAGTCTGCATCTAAGAGTGGCCCAGACATCTTATGTTGGCCATATCCTAGGAGATGGTGACGAGTAACGCAATCTTTAGGTGTATCTTACCATGTGTTTCTCAACACATCACTTAAAATCTTCCAGAAAACAAGATGTGATAGCTTTTATGTGAATTATCTGTTCCTGGTAAATCTTGTGCTATTCCCATGTGGGTATTTCCAAGCATACTGCTTTGCCCAGAACAGACTTTGAAAATGCCAGTCAAGTGCCAGTCCCGCCCCTGTTCCCCCATCCCCCCCCAAGCCCATGAATGGAAAAGCTCAATTTCTTTGCAATTCTCTCACATCACCAGCTGTCCAAAACCTTCTCTGAGAGGATTTAGATTGGATTTTGGGCTGATTTTATACAGCTGTCTTATGTCTTCCCCATGAGTGGTGAAAAAGATTTGTTCCATACAGCACTGGGGATGCAAATATCATTCCTGTTTCATTGCATGGTTTGAAAGGAGGACCAGACAGTTGCCATGGCAACAGCACATCTGAGCCAGCTGTAGTTGCCATGGAAACAGAAATGATGGGAGCCAGGGAAAAATAGTCCCAGAGGACAAATCATTTTAAAACACACAGAAAAATTCCCTTAAACTATAATAAAACCTTTCTTTGAAATTCTAGGGCCTCAGAAACAATTGGCAAAGCAGAGGAAAATGCACATTCTCATGATCTTGCTGCTTTTCCTTTTTCACATTTTTGAGAGACACCTCATTGGAAGTGATCCAGTGATTGTTAGAAAGGAGGTGAAAGTAAAGTCCACCATACCTTTGGCCTGGTCTGCTGACCCTGTGGGAATGTGAATGCCCTGCATTGGTAATTCTGTACCAGGGAAGCACAAATTAGTACTCCAGTCAGGTATCCTTCTCATTTGCAGTGTGCTCTCCTTCTGTAAAGCTAATCATTTTCCATACAAGTGGTTTCAAATAATGAGATTATATCTTTGGTGATTTTTTAATCCCTGCAAGAGGCATAGTTTTTATCATTACCATTATCATTTTATCATATCACAGGGAGCCAGATGCAGTGTTTGTGATGTCCAATGCTCAAGTTTGGGAATCTTAAGCAACAGCTGGATAACTGGCAACACTGTGACCTATGCTCTGGCTTTCAGGGATGGGCCAGTCTGTTTGACAGGTACTGAATAAAGGAATCCATAGCATCCTACATTGCATTGAGGTGTTTATATATATATATATATATATATATATATATATATATGTATATGTATATATATGTGTGTGTATATATATATAAACACATATAATATATTACAGTTAATCACAGAGAATGATCAAAATGAGAAATTAATTATGCTGTAGAAGAGAGGAAGGCAAATGTCTTCATCATCCACACTGAGATGTGTGGATTTGGGGTCGCCCGAGAATGTAATAGGGCAAACACAAGGACTGAGACTGGGAGAGAAGACAGAAGCAGGCAGAGAGGCAAAAGAAGAGAGCAGATGGAGTGAGAAGCTGATGGGAACAGATGGGGTAGTAAGGAAAGGTGAAGCAGAAAAGACTCAAATTGGGAAATGATAGAGAAGAGGGAAAATGCTGGCACTGAGTGTGTGTGGTAAAATGAAAAGTAACGAGAAGGTGAGCAGGAGAGCAGGTGAAGCCTGAGTTGAAGGACAAGGATGGAAGCCCACAGAAATGAGAGGAAAGAGGCGAACAGGATGGCAGACCACAGGACATGAGGGTGGGCAAGTTGGGGACAACGCAGTTGGCATAGTAGTATGGGACTGGACAGCAGGGAGATGAAGCCTGTCTCACTTAAGTACAGGGGCAAGGAAAGGTGAAGAGAAGCAGGAGGTGTGCAGGCCAGATGAGGCACAAGATGGTTTGTGGAGTAGCACACTTTCTGTCATTGGTGCACTGCAGCAGATTTCCCTGGCTTTTTTAGAACCACTGCCTGTGTACTTTTGTTAGCTGGTTCACCCAACATGCCGTGGTGATGGCTGCTTAATCCAATGTGTTTCTTTCCTTGCTCTGTATCAAGAACTAATGTTATCAAACCTTCCCATACTTTCAAGGTGCAGACTTCCCTTATTTTCTTACTGAAAGCAGATTTATAAAAGCAGATCAGCATCTCAAGTGCCTTTGAACTGTCACTGCATTTTCTGCCTTCTCCATTTATGATCACATTTCCTGCCCTTTTGTTTCAGTCTCACTACTCTCTTTCTGTCTATTAAAAAGGGAGGCAGATGCTGCAGTCTGTACACATCTGTAATTTGTGCTGAAGCCAAGGGGAACTGCATGCATATGACAGGACTGGAGGACTTGGCTAAAGATTCCTGTTTAAAGGAATAATAAACTGCTCACGTTCACAGAGAAGGAAAAAGAAAAAAAGTCTTTATTCAAAATGTAAATCTCTTCCTGCTGAGGAGCGGACCCAAAAGTCAGCCTTCAGGATATAAATATTTATGCCTTTTGCATAAACAGCAGATGTAACATTTCCAATTAACTGTCGATCTTTCCATTTCTCTGGCTGCTGCTGCTTTCTCTCACAATATTGGAATGAGTAGTCCACTTGATTTGCTTGAGCTCAGATCTATCATACATTTCTACAGTCAGTAAAATGAAATTGTTCCTGAAAAATGTCTATCTATCAGAACCTCACAATTTTCCCTGCATTTTTTTTCCTTGTATTTAGTGCCAGATGAATTCTATTCTGCTGAAAGATGTGAGATTCACAGTCCAGATAAAAGCGCAACAGAGAAGGAGCAGAAGCAGGCATAGGTGCAAGTGTGCATGCAGCCTTTGCAGCAGTAGAAGAAGCTCTTGTAACATAAGAGATGCCAATCTCTGACCCATTTGGCCCCTGGCCTTTCTACCAAAGCTGCCATCCTGGGGCTAGGTAGCACTGAATGTTAGAAGTTCTACCATGTAAGCCACCTGTTCACGAGGTACTGCCTCCATCACTTCTTTAGTGTCAGCTTTCTCAGGTGTCTGATATTCTATCCTGTTAATAGCAGCCTCCCACTTCCACAACTTCTTTCTCTCCCCGGGGAATGTGTGAACTGTGAAAGCAAGAAATTGAACCCTACTAGAGATGGTAAACATCAGTTTTCACTGGCATTGTGCCTACACAGCAGAAGATTTTGCTGGATAGGAGAAGGGAGAATAAGAATAAAAATCAGGAGCAGAGAAGTAGTATTAGGTGAAAAACAAACCAGAAGGCAGGTGGAAGAGAAGGAAAAGCAGGGGTCTCTCTGTTCCCTTTTGCCAAGAAGAACATGCTTCTTGCATGTTCTGTCATCTGACCTGTCGCAAAACGCCATGCCTAGCTCAGCATTACTTCATTGGGCATTGCTTCAGCCATCATCTGCTGTTCAAACGATCCAGCTGTCCCTGGGGGCTCAGGTGAAGAGTTCCTGCCCTTCCAGCTCACTGGGAAAGCACTGGCCGGGGAGCTGTGCAGCTGGCTGGGTTAGTGCAGGAGGTCACCCTTGCTCTTTACCTTCATCAGGAGCTGCAGCCCAACAACTGCCAGCTCTGGCAGGTTCTGTTGCTATGGGAACTGGCTCTACTTTAAAGCCATCCTTGTGGCAGTACAGGGATGGAGGTACCTCCAATACTGGTGGCTCAGGGGTGTGCCCTTCTCACACACTTCTGCTACCTACTTTTCTCCAGGTTTCTGGCACTTTGAGCTGCATTTTTGCCCTCTCCCCAGGCTCTTCTGTCTGCCGAATCCTCCCTGGTATGAACAGATGGCTTCTCACATGGCATAAGAAATCATCAAACATTAACCCAGACAAAAGGGTCCAAATTCAAAAGTAACTGAAAGTTTAATTGCTTAATAAGCACAATTTTCACTTTGACCTGTGCTGTTACTAGAAGGCATATATGTAGTGGTTCTTGCCTATATTCAAGTATCTGTGGTGCTGTAAAACACCAAACAATCATAGAATGGTAAGGTTGGAAGTGACCTCAAGGATCATCTAGTTCCAACCCCTTGCCATAGGCAGGGACACCTCCCACTAGTACAGGTCACTCAAGGCCTCGTCCAATCTGGCCTTGAACACCTCCAGGGAGGGAGCAGCCACAACCTCCCTGGGCAACCTGTGCCAGTGTCTCACCACCCTCACTGTAAAGAACCAGTGTTTGCTTCAGGTGAGCTAACTGATGTGCATTTTGATTACAGGATGAAGCTAACTTTCCTTGTCTCACGTACTGCAAATTCTTGTACACAGAGGATTCCAACATCAGTGGAACAGGTCTACTAACATATCTGAAGTTATTACCAGCTGCACGCCCCTTCTTTTTCTTTGTATCCATCTTGCTGATCACTTACATCTAAAAGAACCTGAGGTAGCATTAGCAAAATGTCCAGGGCTTGCCCATCCACCATTAACAGGAGTAAAGAGTAGCACTGATGTTGCCTGGCTCTTTTGTCATGCCCTGTCTTTGCTGGTACTAATGCTGTTCCTCCTGCCTGGGGAGCTGTGCTAGCAATAGGCAGCCTTACCAACTTTCTTAAAGTGGATCAATGTGGATAAAACAATTCAGAATGAAGCAATCCTGAAAGGAGACTAAAAGTCACTTTTCCTAAACCAAAAGCATTTCTTGCCTCTTTTTTTGTTTGTTTGGGTTTTTTCTTCTTCAGGCCCTTTGACTGGGGCTGTCTGGTATTTCTCCTGGGTTTTCACTGCTGGCTGAAGAGGCTCTCTCTGATTTAATGCCATTCACTAATCACACAGCAATGCATCTCTGCAGCACCAGAGCTTAGAATTCAAGTTACATTACTGATGGGTGTTGCCCCATCTTCTCAAGTTGAGGGTGCTCTAAGGTGAAGTCAGAGACTTCAGGCTCTGTGAACATTTGGGGTATAATGTAGGACACACAGGATTTAGGCAGCGGCTTGCTCAAGCACAGGAACAGACTTTCAGCTGGATATATTGAATGCTCTAGGTCATGAGTCACTCTTGGGGATGAGGCAAAGGGAGTTAAGCCACTGCCCCACTTCCTGGATTTGAAGAGTGTCTTTGAGCTGCAATGATCCTCCCAAGATCTGTTCTATAGCACTTACAGCAGGTCTTTACAAACCCCAAGATTTCACACTTTGGTGCTCACTACTCACTATTCTAAAAGTGGGTGATCTCCCCATGTGTTCTTTGTTCTCTGTGTTTTCCCTAGAACAGTTTGTCAGGTTGTTACCAAGCTATCCACTTTTTCTGGAGCTAAAGGAGTCACTACTGTCTTCTCTCACATGCCTTGTGGATGCTATTGTGACCTGCATGAACAGTCAGAAGCAACCTCCCAGTTTATCCTCCCCCTCCTAACTGAACACAAAAGCAATTGTGGAGCTCTGTGGCTAGAGCCTGCAGGAATGCACTACCAAATGGCCTTCAAGGGTTTCCTTAATTACCTTTCCATAGTTCTCCTCTGGCCAACATGGTGTTCAAAGGAAAATGCCTGATCCTAGCTCACAGACCACCAGACAATTCAGTGCTAGATACTTCCAGATTTGCTTTATGATCTAAGTTTCAAGGCCTTTGGTAAGTATTATGGTATGCACCATGGAACAGAAGCATTGATACCTTTCACCCAGTGTGGAACTGCAGGTTTTGTTCTCACTTTTTAGGACATGGAATCCTTTGAGAGAGTTTGTCTTACCGTTACTGCTCATGCTTTGGGGATGAGTCAGTTCCCTGTCAGGAAGGCTCCTGCACAAATTCCTGCAAAGTGGCATTTAGTAAGTGATTAGAATGTTTAATCACACAATTTTTAAGGCCCCTGACACAGCTATGAAAGTGCAACAGTGCCCTTTTGCAGCTCACATGTAGCCTCAGAAAGACCTTTAAGGAAGTCCCTTTTCTAGAAAGACACAGGCTGTTTGTGCATTGCATCATTCTCCTCGAACACAGATCCACTGAGCATTTGAATTACCTCATTCTTCCCAGAATTCAGACTTTGTTTCTGTAGCTAGGCGCTTGAATTTGCACATTCAGCAGCAAGACTCCTCCCTAAGCTGATGCTCTGAGTCCTACTGATGTGTAAGAGATCAATCCTGCCTTTCCCCTGTCTTCCACATAGCCTATTACTTTCCCCCCCATCTGTGTCAGGCAGAATGATACAGCAAACAGGTATGCTTCTTGTTGGCAGGTAGTCCAGGCATTCAGTCTGATAGCAATGTTGAGTATTCTGCTTTTATTTAGTTTGCTATTTAGTTTGCCCAAGTGCAAATTTGACTACAGGCTGTTCCATTGTCTAATACTTTGTCTAACCTTCCGGCTTCCCTCTAGAGAGGAAACAGCCTGCAGGTGCTGCAAACACTTGTTGCTCCTTTATGACTAGAATGGATTACTCCATTCCTCTAAGACTTCTAGTCTGACTTGATTCTGGTTTGCCCAGCTGCCTGCTTTCTCTGGAGAACTGGCAGGTGAATATTTTCAGTAACTTACTTTAGAGCTGTTCTATCATCTCGCTCTTTATTTCTGCCATAAATTATGCCCAGAGGTGAGGAAGCTCTTACCTTCCCACTCACAAAGGAACCAAAGGAAAATACTGTGCAGGGCAAGGAGACATCTTCGGGTAGTTTGTAAATATTTCCAGAGGCAGGTATATTGGTGAGTGAAAAAAGCTGTAGTCCCTACACCGTTACTATCCCCTGATATAACCTGCGTCTTTTAGGTTATGCAACAGGGAGATGTGCTCACACACCCCCCTCTTCCTACTGTGACTTACATCCAGCGTCTGTGACATGCACCTGCTAGTGCTTCAAAGCATGAAAAGGAAATAATAAAAGAAGGCCTTGAGAGATGACAGCATACTCCTCACACAGTGATTTGACTCATTAAAATCAGTGGAGCGATTTTCAGTGACTTCTCTGGGATTTGGATCAGACCCTAAAAGCACAAGCCTCAAGAGCTGGACTGCAGCCAACTAACTTAAGAGGAGTTGAATTCCAAGCAAATGAGTTTTCATTTTTAATTCAGAAGCTAAATAAAATTGAACAGCAGCACATTTGGATGGGATAGCTCTGAGAAAAATCCAGGGAACTGATGGAAGTTGCACTCTAGTGTGTTGGCCTCTTCTTAGCCATACCCTAAAGAAATACCACAAAGCAATATCAATTATCTAGCAATGGATAAGTGGTACTGCTCTTAATATTACTATATGCATAAATGCTCATTGTAGACCAGGACTCCAGCAAGCTGGACAATAGACAAGTATAGAGTGAACAGATGGTCCTTTCTTCCCAGAGCATCTTGGAGTCAAAATTTACCATTTTATGTTCAGAGTTTGCTGATGGGTGTTGCACCACACAGAGTGGCACTGTTCTTACCCTGCTGAAGTCAGGTGCCCAAGGGAGGTGATAGGGAGGTTTGCACTGCATGCTTTGACAGAAGATATAAAACATAAGACCTGGGTTTGCCACCCATATTCCACTATGGGTTTTTTTTGTTTGTTTGTTTGTTTGGTTTTTAATGCTTACAGAGGCTTAATGAGCATGAGGGTGACCTTGGTTGTATTGTACAGGCTTATTTACAAAATGCAGAACTACCTGCCTGAAGGTCAAGCAGGTACTTCGTGCCAGGGCTCCCTGCACAGGTCTACATAGAAATGGAGAAGCAGCCTACATCATCTCGTCTCATCTCATCTCATCTCACCTCATCTCATCTCATCTCTTTGCTTCATGAGTGGATGCTTTCCTCAGAAGGATCTCTTTTTCTGCATCTTCTTGTCAGCACACCCTGATTTCCTGCCCTTCCCTTTGCTACCTTCCCCCCCCACCCCCGCCCCCAATAGCATCACCTATTCATCCTCTGCAAAGAACTCCTCTGGAAAATGGCAGACTTACAATAATAACAGTTGTAAACCTCTCCCTATAATTCACTTGCTTTGTGAGATGCAAAAATAGGCTTGACTATTTAATTTTTTTGGGGCCTACTGTGCTCCTTGCATTCAGATGAGCTGTATTTATGTTCCTCAAGACTCAGCCAGAAAAAGATGCTCCTGAAATCCCGTAAGAAAACATTGTCCTTGTTTCCAGCATCTTCCATCAAAACCTCTCAGTGTGAGATAAAACCCCCAGTTATGACCAAAGAAAGAAGAGAGAAAACAGCTCAGAAACTTGGGGTTATTTCTTGCTCTGCTGCAGCAGTCATGCTCATCTTTGACAGGTACAGGGAGAAATCGAACTGAAGAGGGGATCTCAAGCAAGCAAACAAACAAATCAACTAAATGAACAAATTGGATGATAAAGCAGAGCTGAGAACCAGCAGCGAACAAACACATCTCTGTTGCTGCACTGCTTTCTCCTGGGTAGAAGGGGAGTCAATTACCCACTTTGCAACAAGCTATTGATCAAGCTGCTGCCCTGTATCGAATCGGAGCCCCAGCCGCCCTGCGTGTGGCTCTTTGATTTTCTCTCTCTCTGTAGCAGCACGTGGATGGAAGCCAGATGAACCAGGATAGGACTATCGATCAATTTGCTTCCCTCCTCCTCCTCCTCCTCCTCCTCTTCTTCACCCCAGTTGCCATGACAACCACGGCTGCTGCAGCAGCACTGTTTACCTGGCCCATTTATTTTCTTTTTCAATATCTTTCTCTTTCCCACACCACTCTCACCTTGGCATGATATTGGCAAAGCACTCAGCAGTTGTAAAAGGGACGAGTTTTTATGACTCTGAGGAGGACAGTGCAGTTCTTGGCTCCACTTTATCATCCAGTTTGTCCATTCAGTTGACTTGCTTGTGAGGAATTGTTGCCTATGAACAATAGATATCTCAGTCACCAACTAGGTCATGCTCCAATCATGAAGGAGGACCTGTCATTCCAAAATACAGGTCTCCTTCTTATAGTTTAAGTATGCCTCCAGTAAGAACCACATCTTCTTCTTATATATTGCCCTAGAGCAGCATCATTTACCAGCTGTTAATCTCACAGAACCCTTGGGACAGTCTAACATAACCATCAGGTGCAGTAGACTTTCATGTCTTCACATCACCCTTTTAACTTCTGTTGAGGGCACTGTGTCCAACATGGGCCAGCTGTTATGGAGCAAGCTCAGTGTCACCTCCCAGAAGAAAGCCTTTGAAGCACGTTCAACATGGCTTTCAGCTGCATATGCTGAGTGGTCTACTTTCTGGCTTTCCCCAGTTCTGCAGCACTTTCCATCATTGCCACAATCCTCCCAAATGCCAGCACAGTCTTGTTCCATCTCTTTCCCTCATACCACTTCCACTGCCTGAAATTGCCTTCCTGTTCCTCTGCACCATGCTACAAGACCAAACATTTTCTAAGGAGTAGCCCATATTCCCCCTCTTGAATGTCTTACTTGTTCTGCCAAATCATCCATCTGCAGATGCTCAGTGCAGGATTCTCTGCTGAAATGTAAGACAAAGAGGCTTTGTGTAGGGCTATACAATCAATATAAGATAGACAAATAAAAAATGTCTCTTAAAATATAATACAGGTGTCCGCTTTGTCTCAAGGGTCCTCCTGGCATCCTTTTAATTGAAATTCTTCACCCAAGTCTCACATTCCTAATTCTTTCCACTGTAAAGCCATCAAACCCATCCAGGAGACTTGTAGTGTGCCTTATAATTCAATATGCTTGATGCAGGATGTAAAAGATCACTTGATGTTATCAAGTACAGATTATCCCTCCCTGAAGAAGAAAGGTACAGGATAAACTGTGTAATTTGCTAGTGCATGATATTAGAGAAGCAAATATTACATTTTGAAGGAGAAACAGACATCCAAAGGAAAGGCACTGGGTGCAAGAAAGTTTCTGCTTCCAATGTGTGGGGTAAGCGAGGAGTTGTGCTTCATCATTCTATTTTGCCTGCTCTAGCGTACTGCTAGGCTGGAAGTATTACAGAACCATCATCTCTTCCTCTGAATCTGAACAGTTTGGCAAAGTCTCACTTTGTCAGATATGTTACCAAGCTCAATTAGCCAGGAGCATCTCTTTATACAGCAGGAGCTCAGATCTGAAATTGGCCTGGCAACGAATGCATTCAGAACAAGCAAGCCTTGGACAGACTTTGCAAAATGTGACTGGGGTTGGGGATCCAACCACCACCACATGTGAGGCCCTGGCCTTGCTGTGGGACAATTAATTCAGAGCACCACGAGAAAGAGGGGTATGGTTGACTGGCTGGAGCACTGGTCTGATGTGACATGGCAGGAAGCATGATATTAATGCAAACTGTTAGTACTTATTAACTAATTAAATTGCTGTTGTGCCCATAAGGCACTTAACACTTTCCAGACACCGAAGACAGCCCAGTTCTTGCCCTCAGGAGCAGAAGATCTAAAAAGGCAAGCACAGAGTAATGGTGAAAGAAAAACAATTAAGACAGAAGGGCTGTAATGAGAAGAACCACATGTTTTTTCAGTCACAATTTATGTCTGGTTTTGGAAAGAAAGCAAGCTTATTGATCACAAGATCTTTGGCAGGTGAGGCATGTATGACATCATATGTCTGTCAGATGGATGTATAATTTCTGGTGCATTGGTCAACTAAAAGCAGACTGGATGGATGAGAAGCTGGCTCAGATAACTTAATTTCATTAACATAAACAGCCAAGAGAAAAGACGACCATTTTCTTCAGCTCAGAAGGTGGCTGCAACAGGGATTCGTATTTTTTCACACTGAAAATTTCCATGGGTTGCAGCTCTTAAGGACATCCACTTAGAAGAAGAGGCTTTAGCTGTTGCTTAGATTCAGTAAAATACAAACCTGTAAGAAATCTGATTGCTTTAGTTATAGACAGCTAACCTAGGTAGAGATGCTGCTGCAAAAGGTGGAGCAGAAAAATGTATGCATTGGAGAGATGGCATGAAAAGAGTACATGGATTCTAGCAGGGCTGACAAGAGCTCACGCTATTAGTGGAAGAGACAGTGAGAAACATACTGGAAAAGATGGATGAGCAGTTCTGCACAGGTGACTTTCATTAAAACAAGTTCCTAAACTCAGCATTAAATAGGAAGTAGTGGATAAATTCAAGACAGGAACGAGATGATACAGTGTGCTGTAGAGATGACCTTTGTAGCTCCATTTGCCATGTACTGCAGGGAGGAGAGGTGCCTGGGATGTGAATGTTATACTAATAAAGATGAGTGATGCAGAGCCCTTGATACTACGGCTGTAGGAGAAAGACTTGGTGAATACTCAATGTGAAGAAAACGTCTGTCCACAGATGGGATGGATGGAATAAGAAAGAGCGAGAATTGTTAACATGTAAGCCACACACAGCCAGGCTGTGGAGCCTACCAAGGAGGGTGGTGAAGCACGAGTGTGAAGGAAGATACGGATTTCAGTTTTACCTAGAATTTTAAGTAATGGCAAGATGTGCAAGAGGGAGCATGCATTCATGATACCAAATGAGAGCCTAAACCAGCCAAGCCCGTCTATTCCGCAAAGCACTGGAGCTTCATTAACCACACATTGCCCTGTTGTTTCATCAGACACACACTGCTCTGGTGGTTACCGTAGTGTGTAGGGCAGCCTCTCAGCCGGGCGGGGAGCAGCAGAGACTAGAGTTTCCTGGTCGTATGTAACTGGGTGGGGAACGCCTGATCTGTGGGGTGAGTAATGCTGGAATTGCACCATGTGGCACCCTGCTCTCTGCTGTTCCACGGCATTTGAGGTTTGCTCTTGCTATTCACGCAGACATTGCCCTGGGCATCCGAATGCTGCCACGATCAACTACACTTAAAGCACCCTCCTGTAACCGATTTCGTTGCACATCCAGGTCACTTTCCCACATTCCCAGCGTTTTGAGGAGGTTCGCCGGCCGGCAGGCTGTGGGTGTGAGCGAGGCACGTTCGCTGCCCTCTGGCAGGAGGCCAGAGCAGCGCCACAGCGCTGACCCTGCAGCCTGGTAGCTCTGCTCTGCCACCCGCGCCAGGCGGGATGGGTCCACGTCGCCCTCGTCCCCGCGGCACGGGCCGCGCAGTCTATTTTGGCAACGCTTCGACTTATATCCCGAACGGGGTGCGGGGAGGGCAGCCTCGTCCGAGCAGCTTGTGCGAGAGCACGGCCGCCACCCTCCTCCGGCGGTGCTCCGACTCTCCGCACAGCCCAGCGAGGCCGGCCCGCACCGGCCGACTCCGGCCCTCCCGCAAACCACGCCGGGCGAGGGTTGCTTTCATTTCCCCCTTCCCCCGCCCCGAGTCATTTTCCTACGTGTATTTTTCTCCTGCCGAGCTGATTTACGGGCTGGGTTTGGCGAGCGCCGAGGCTGCCGGCCCCAGCCTGGAGGCGGGGGCGCGGGGGAGAGGGGCTCCCGCTGGGCTCCCCGGCCGGGGAAACGCACGTCTCCCCCAACCCGACATGAGCTGTAATTTCCGGCAGACATTTGAGGTCCCCGACATCTGCATAAGGCGCGGCCACCTCCCAGTAACCCCTGCCGCAGCACGGCCAGGAGAAGCGGCCATGGCCGGGCAGCGCGGCGACCCCTCCTGCCTCCTCCCAAGTCATTTCTGGTTTACTCATTTCCTGCTCCCAGAAATGAGGCCAGCGATGCCGGGGTGGCGGCGGTGCTGCTGAGAAGGCAGATTGTTACACACACACGCGGATGTTTTTGTTTCAGGGCGAATTTTTAGTGCTCGTGAAAGGGAGGGGCGAAGCGGGGCTCGCTGGAGGCTGGCACACGACCAGCAAGCTTCCCGGCAGCCCTCTGCCAAAAAAATCCAGACGTGCGCTCCCCCCACCCCTCCCCGCTTCCTGCGGCCCCTCCTTGCCCTTCTCCCCCCTCGGCTCTTCGGGGGCCTCACTCCCGCAGCCGCCGCAGTGCCCTTGTCCGCTGCAGCCCCTCCGTCCATCCCCCTGCAAGCCCCTCCGTCCATCCCCCTGCAAGCCCCTCACCGACCCCTCGCCACGTCCCGCCACCCAGCGCGGGGTTCCCCGCCGCGCTCCACACCCCGCAGCCTTGGCCCCGCACTCCTCAATCCCAGCCACTCTCCTCCCTCCTCTGTGACATTGTTGCAGGAGGGTGGGGAGGCTCTGCGATATAAACATACTGTAAGCGGTGGCGAAAACAACCGAAGGCCAGACAGATTCATTGCACTAGTGACTTAAACTAGGTGAAATGTCGACAGTTACTCAACATCACATTCTCAAACTCCTGTTACATAAAATAAACAAACCTTCTAGTGATGTTTTTATGGTCCGCAGCCCAGCCCCAACCCCACCGATCTGCTTTATTCCCGGAGGACTGCAGGGAGGTGGGCTGCCTGGCTTGGCACCATCTTTCTCTACACATCTACCATGGATGAACTCTACCATTTGTACCCCCTGTTAGAATGTACTAACAGGATTCTGTGGGGTTTGTTCATTTTTGTTTATTTCATTTTTTTCTTCTTCTTTTTTTTTTTTTTTTCTGTTAAAGAAAAAAAACCTTTTTTTGGCTGCAGCTATCAGCTCGTTTTTTGGTTGCTTTCTAACGCCAAGGGCAGCAGGATCCAGGAATTCATCTACTGGTGCCAGCGAGAAAGCACTGACCCAAACAAGGGAGCCAGAACTTGGACTGCAGTCCTTGCCAGGGATCAGCAAGAGGCCAGAGAGACCATGCTGCTGAGTCATCATCACTCCAGCTGCTACAAGCCTTTTCTGGGGACGCGGCTGTTGCTAAGATTCCTGGGAGCTGACTGATTGCTCCTTCTATAGTCATGTAACACACACACATACACGTCAAAGGAGCAAGAAACAGCAGCTGGGGCCAGCTCGGAGCGAGAACACAGCCTGCTGGTCATGAGCAACCAGACTGGCTGTGTGAATACACAGATGGGGCAGGCTGTGCCCTGTAGCAGCCGCTTTATGTAGCTGTGGGTTTCTTTTGCAGGGTTAAACCTACCTCACACTCAGGGAACTTCTGCCACCCACTCGTGGAGGTGTTTCAAATAGTGAACAGTCCAGGTGTTGGTTCTGTACAGCTTTCTTTCTGTGCATTTCATCACATTTGCCAGAGACGTTGAGATGTAGGAATATGCTTAACATCTATGCATTGCACTGCTTGCAGGGACAGTGTTGGGTTGTTTCCTTCATACAGTGAATAAATAAGTTCAATCAGCAGGCAAGGGAGCAATTTCCCATAACTGAAATTAATGACATTTCTCATTAAGCCTTGTCGAGTTTGAGAGTATTCTGCAGCCTCACATATTGCTCAGAGGGAACACTTCTTTATGTGCATTAGCTTAATCTTATTCTCCTGTCTTTTATCTGCCTCAGGTAGTTGCTTCCTGTAGATGTTGGAGTTACCCTTGTTCCCTTCTCCATATTTGACATTCAACAAGCTAGATATATTCATGCTTTTAGATCTTTCTACTTACATCTAGCTTTAGGGTATGGTATCTGTCTTCCCTCTCTGACACTGGACACATCATTGACTGTGAAGGAATAACTCATCATTCTACATTTAATAAAAATACTCATAATTCCAGAGCTCAGCCTCCCTGCTCCTCTTTACCCATTGTCTGTTAAGCTACTAAGCTCAGAATTGTAAATTGCCAAATGATGTTTCAGAGAGCTTGTGTGTCATGGTCACTTTTTCCAGTAGCACTTCAGAGTCCTGACCATGGATGAAGACCACTTTATACCATAACACCGACAAAAAAAGTCTTTGCCCCACAGTGTTTACAGCCTAATAGAAGAAACAAACAATGGGCAGAGATAGAGAAAGGAGACCTGTCAGGCAGTCAATTAGTTTTGCCCCGTGTGGCAGGAGATGGTCTTCACAAACAAGCAAACCAACCGAATTTTAGGGCAGATTCATGTCAGGAAGGAGTTCTGAGATCCTAAAAAAGGCATTTTTCAACTCAATAGCATAGCTCCTTTTTGCAGGAAAGAATAGGCACTTGTAGCTATTTCCCAAAAGGAGCTTTTTTAAGTATTGGCGGACTTAGCATTTCTAGATGAGAGTTGGAGTCAAAGGTCTTTTCCAACCTAAATGATTCTGTGATTTTATATTGCATAAGGTCAGTAGTACAGTTAAAACCACTTCTGACCAAATCAGCACAGAAATAATCTCTTGGCATACGACATCTGTTTGTGTAGACAGATGCAGGTATAGCCAAATGCAGGCATAAGTAAACTTAATCTGCTGTTTTGAGAAAGTTAATAAGAAATCCTATACACACTAATATAGAAAGAAATCAGTTCTAAATTGCTTACAGTGGATGTGGGTAATCTTTGTCACATCAAATGTAAGGAAAGCCTGAGTGATACAGTGAAAGTGCTAATGAAAACACACTTGGGGACTCCACTCTAAGGAGCCACTCTGTACTGACTGTAAGAGGACAGATTAAATGGGATTAGATATGATTTTTCTAACTTGCATTTATTCAGTGTTTTGGGTATTGTAGCAAACAGAGGAGATAAAAAACATACATACACTAAGTTTATCATTACTTGAGTACACAGATTTGGAAGCTGCATTTGCTTTGTAGTAAGGGCTCTGACAGTGTGCCTGCATGTATCCATGCATGAAAGCCATGTATGGCAAGGCTCATCCTTTCCACTCCGTGCGGTTATGGGCACACTGTCCTTAAAAAAAAATCTGCAGTTACAAGATCTGAATCGTGGTTTGTTTTTTGTTTTTTTTTTTTGTTTGTTTTTTTTTTCTGTTAAGCATGAGTGCTTTTATGCCCCTAGAGTGACTTGCTCTTTACAGCACAGAGAGCTTCATCAGGTGTTGCTTGCAGAAGCTCAACTGAACTAACGGTACTACACAACATTTCCTATTCTCTAATTTAGGGCATTTTGGTATCACAAGACCCCTTTGAGGTGTTGTAAAGCTTTGGTCTTGTATTTCAGACCTTTGTCTGCTCTGCCTGGGACGGCTGGTAAAAGATGTCTGGGAGGAGCTTAGGCTGCAGCTGACAGGAAGTGTTAACACTGTCTTTGAAGAAGAGGTCAAGTTCTGAATGCTTTCAGCTATGCTGTTGTTCAGCCAGTCCTATGAGCACCATCTCTGGAACAATCACATCTTCCATGCTACTGCTTCTATCAAACCTCCCATATTCAAAGATAGTAGAGTGGCCCTCGAAGAGTTGCTGCCAGTGCATCTATCCATGACATACTGAACAGTCTTCAGCAGAGGTTCAGGCTTGATCATGGAATGGAGGGTGCTGACAGCACAACCAATCTCCTTTAAACCCACAGACAGGGAGAGGACTTCTGGATTAATTCTTCTGGGTCTGCCTGCAGTGCTTGCTACAGCTAGCCTCAGCAAAGCTTGGTTATCACAAATACAACTGATAGTTAGAAAGCCTGTGAAATGGATCTTTTCTGTTTGTAGGAATGTTTGTTTGCATGAGATGGTCATGGATAAGTGCTTCCTCTGGCTTCAAAGAAGACATGTGAAGAGCCCCAGAAACCCTAGCCTTCCCCCCAATACTTTCTACATCAGTTCTAGGTCTTGACACTTATTTTCAAGGCCTTCTGTGAAACTGTCCAAGAATATCTTAGAAAAGCCTCTTTCTTTGCATGTTGGTAGTACTGTTCCTCTGTGATAACAAAAGACAAGCTGTTCTATACAGTAGGGTCATGGCTTTACAGATCATTGTGCTTGAAGATGGAAATCTCCTTTCTCTGGCTTGAAAACAGCAAAGAAAAACAAGCTGAAAGAAAGATGAAAAGAAAGCATGAATTAAAAGAGCTATAGCAGTGAGAGGGAGTGAGGAAAGAAGTACCTTGAAAATGACAAATCACTTATAATGAAGAAAAAAATTTACCTATCCTGAGACATGGAAAGGAAAACCAGCCCAGTGGGATGCCATGCATTGCTCTGCTCTCAGATACTCTGAGGTGGAGTTCATGAGTGCACAGAGAAAGGAATTCCATGCAGCACAAACAGAGATGCTTATATAGGTGATGTCTCTGCTTATACACCCTAGGACAATCTAGCTCTGTGCAGACTTTGAGTCTGATGTACAACCATAATAAATTCCTTTGCTATGGGTTTCCCAGCTGTTTTCTACTGTTATTCACAGGAACATGTGACTCGATGGCAGGAAGGATCCATGTGACATTGCACCCTAGATCGCAGGACTTTTATGTCATGTAATTTTTAGCCTTTCTCATATTTCCATCCTGCAAATTTAAATTGATGTTTTGTCTTCTTAGTGATGGACTCTTTTCCAAGGTCATGCCACATCACACAGTGTACCAATACAAAAGAACTCACATATCTACAGATAGTGGGCAGATCTTAGGGCCACAGTGAGTTTATATTAATGGCAGGGTAAAGCGTCTGGCATAGGGAGAGAGATCTTCACTCCCATGTGCATCCTTTCTGAAGACTCATGAACCTTTAGTCCAAGACACTTAATAGGATTGTAATTCTTGGAACTGTCATGGCACTGCTTTAGGGCCAGTGTCATGAAGGTTTTGAAAAGGGTAGTTAGCCATTAATTGGTTTGTGATAGTAGAACACAGTATTGATTAAAATGAAAAGATAAAAATGTAAATAAACCACACTTACCCTCCACCATTTCACAGTGCTGATCACTAACTTAACAGTAGCTCAGTGGCTGCTACATCTGCTATGTTCCCTTGTCCAGCTGCCTTCTAACACAGTGCAAACCTGACAGTGCTTTTTGTAGCGCTTCAGCCTTACCAATGGAGAAATTACCTTTCCAGATTTTCCTTGCATAAACTATTAGCAGTTTTAATTTCACCTATGATAGGACCATCTGTTTTTATTTTTGGTGCTCTCTATTATAATCCACCTAAAACTTCTTTCTCTCTTCCATGTATAAAGTAGTCCACATGCAAAATCATGATGCATCCCCGTTCCTCATCAAGGATTCAACTGCAAAATGCTTTGGTGAATTTTAATGTTAATGAGATCTGGTTTTACAGACCATATTGCACTACACTGAAACAGAACTTTGAAACTAAAACTTGACTGTTGTTCTGAAACAAATGAGCAGAAGATGTTTCTGGAGGCATAGCAACTCACAGGATTCAGTAATACACAACAGGGCTCCAAATCAGTAATGTACTAACAAGTGGATGTAAGATACTGGTTGATTGCAGCATTGCTGTGGAGCAGAGTACATAATCACTTGCTCAGCATTAATGCATGTATGGAGAGGTTAAAGAGAATTAATAGAGGGCAGGGGAGCACCCAGCTTAAAAAGGTGCAAAAGCAGGCTTTGACGTGGTAAGTAAGTAAGTTTGCTTCAATATCTGAAAGAACACCAGAATAAATTATCAAATAATCAATTCATAAGCACCTAGAGGATATCAAGGACAGCTTGGGTTCATTTGTTAAGAACAAATAATGTCAAAGCAATCTAAATCCCTTTTTGGCATTGTAACTGCCTAACAATGAATGGCAAAATAATAGGTATTTATGTCTGGATTTCAGTAAGGCTTTCAACAATGTCTCGTCTGACCTTCGTCTAAGCATACAGCAGAAATGTCATGTAAATTAAATCATCATGAAATGGGAGCACACTTTGTGGAAATACATTTTAAAGGGAGAGTTCTCAGTAAGTAGTTTGCAGTAATAAGTCAGTCATTTGGAGAAATGGCCAAAACTTGATTCAGTAAAGGCAAGTGGCATCTCATTCTTTGCATCAGCATAGATTAGACAGAGATCTGTGAGCACTTGGTATGATATACTCATGTTGAAGAAGAATGGCCTCTGGGAGCCCTTCCAGTCCTACATGTCTTTACTTCCAGTTTAATTATTTGACTTTTCTGCTTGGTGTTTTTATTAAATGGTAATTCTGCTAGGTTGCTTTCAGTTATAATTCTCCTTATAACCTCAGAGCAGGAGCACATGAACCAGTTAAGTTGAGGGTTTTTTGTCTCTCAAAATGATGTAGCCTCTCTCCTGGCTTGACCAGGGAGTATGCATGCAGGCCAGAATGGAGCCTTTTTGTAGCCTGGCTTTCAAACTCTTGAGCTGCCTGTATAAAAAAATCTGTATCTCATATATTTGTGATCTCAATATTTGTGATCTGACATGAGATCCATAAATTCACGTTTGCACCTCTTGACAAAGAGGTCATTCTCTTCAGTGTAGGACAGGGCTACAAGAGGTTAATGTACCACTCTAAGAAAAGAGTCATTATTTACTTACTCCAGAGGCTCCTGTTAAGACTTTCTGAAAAAAATTACTTTGCAGAAATTGTCTCTTGCTACTGAACATGGAGTTGTTCCTGGTGAATTTATTTGTGGACATAATTGCCTACTCACACACCAAGTGTAGGTAAGCACATGAGCTGGGTGTTGCTCTGCTTTGCATCTTCATCATATCCATGGCAAATGGATTGTGACAGTGGTTTAGGATAGGCAGGTCTTACTCAGGATAGAGAGGTGTTATGCAGTGAAGCCCAAGGAGAGAAAAAACTTCAGTCTGCTTTCTCCCCATATTGTGTTATCCTGAATTTGCTGCTCCTCTGTTCTGAAACTTTGCTCAATCTAGTGAACTGATGGCAGGAGGATACCCAGCTCCAACCCCTCTCCTGATGTCCCACAAATGACCAGCTGAAGAACATAAAGATCACAGAGGTAATTTTGTACTAGGTGTAGCACAAACTACAGCTCCTCACTAGATGTTTCTGGATTGGTCTGTTAGGAGAAGATCCATAGCTGATTGGAAGCATATTTTTAAGCTTTCTCTTGAGTTAAAGAACTCAAACGGCAGAATTTCTCCTGCATCCTAGATAAGAAAATTGACCTCATTGCTGAACTCTTTTCATGTTTATCTAAACCTCCCTTGTGTGTGATTTAAACCATCTTAAAAAAAATATGCAGTCAAGTATTGTCAGAACTCTTTCCTATATAGCCACTTAGAGACTCTAAAAATTACCTTAAATCAACAGATTAAGCATCCCAATCTGTCATGGGGACCTGTGTTTTACAGTTCTTGTTCCTGTATCTTGCTTCAGAACCCTTTCCAGCTGATCATCATTCTTTCTTCAGATGTGTATATTTGGTTTCCTCTCATAACCCCTAAATATTTTTCCAGATCCCTGCAGTCCTGGATGCACTCCCATTTTGGAAGCTCTTGTGCTAGATGTATGATTTTGCACTTGACTGTAGTCAGACATGTTGTTTGCATAAGCTCACCTAACAAAGCACTCCAGGTGGATCTTTGTAGCTACCATGTCCCATTATTATTTATTTCTCTGCCAATTCTTCTGTCAAACAAATGGATTCTCTATTTTTCTCCTAGTTAATTGATAAAGATATTGAGTAGTTTTGCACTGCAAACAGATTTTTTGGGGGGGGGTTCTCAGTAGAATGACTCACAGATAATGATGATTCTTCATTTACAGTTACTTTTTAAATTATATATCCATTTAAAAAACTATTAACTTTTAACTATTAACTTTTAACTATTATTAAACTATTTAATAAAGGCAATGTTGTGTAGTGCTATTTTTATCAAATGCCAGGCTAGACAGTCAGTTACTTTACCAAAATCTAAATATATTTTATCAGTACCAGTTGATTTAGCAGCCAAATTTGTAAATGCACCAAAACCAACATTAAGGTTTTTGGTGAGATAAGATATTCCATATCTTGGCTTTTTTTCCAGTATAACTGCTCTCATCAGACCCCACCTGGAGTACTGTGTAGAGTTCTGGAGCCCCCAGCACAGGAAGGACATGGAACTGTTGGAGCAGGTCCAGAGGAGGCCACAAAGATGTTCAGAGGGCTGGAGCAGCTCTGCTATGAGGACAGGCTGAGAGATTTGGGGCTCTGCAGCCTGGAGAAGAGAAGGCTTCCAGGAGACCTTAGAGTAGCCTTCCAGTATCTGAAGGGGGCCTACAGGAAGGCTGGGGAGGGACTATTGACAAGGTCTTTGTAATGACAGGACAAGGGATAATGGGTTTGAACTGGCAGAGCGGAGACTGAAACTGGATGTTAGGAGGAAGTTCTTTCCAGTGAGGGTGGTGAGACACTGGCACAGGTTGCCCAGGGAGGTTGTGGCTGCTCCCTCCCTGGAGGTGTTCAAGGCCAGGTTGGAGGAGGCCTTGAGTGACCTGTACTAGTGGGAGGTGTCCCTGCCTATGGCAGGGGTTTGGAACTAGATGATCTTTGAGGTCCCTTCCAACCTTACCATTCTATGATTCTATGATAACTGCAGATTTCCAAATTTTGCTTCAGTTTCTCAGAGTGCTTAGTCTCTGTAAGTAAAGCTTTGAGTGTTCGTCTGTTCTTTTTGCAGAAGTGAGCTTCTTTGATCTTGTATCTTAACTTTGGGTAGCCACAGAGGGGAAAAAACCAACAACATAGAAACAAAGTATCTTAGAAAAATAGGCACTCACTAAGTTAGTTATGTACAGTTAAAGATGTAGGAAAAAATGTGCTGGAAAAAGAAGCTGCATTGTTTGGTATTGGTCATATCACCTTCTTTTTATACCTTGCTGCTTCCCACTTTCACAGAACTAATGCCAGGCTAAGCAGCCCAAAAGCCACACAAAGCACAGTAAGCATCTGCAGACATCAGATAATTTTCTCCAATGAGCTAGAATTGTCTTGGTACTCTGAAATTTATTAAACAGAAAACAAAACTAAAGGTTCAGGGTGGCATGAACCTCACTTAGTGTTATCTTTCTCTGCTAAGAGGGCAGCTTGCCTGTTTCTGAGGTGTATTTCAAAGTAGATGAAATCCCAGAAGATGAAGTGTCCTTTAGGATGCTGTGCTCTGTCTTTGACTACGAAATGCATGAGGTGCCCAGTTTATTTAATCCTTTGTGTAGCTAGTCAGTTGAGATGCTTGCCAGTCTCATAAAGTTCCTCATTCCTTCTCTTAATAGTCTCGTTCCCAGACATGCATAATTGTTTTTACTCACATGACCAGACCATGTGGGCTCTAAATGCACCCAGCATCCAGCTTCTCATTTTTACCCTGTAAACTGACACACACACACACAGTTTTGCTGGGATATTTTGATGACTAGATAGGGCAGTTGATGCTTTAGGGACAAAGCCTGCATCCTTTGACTGAAGGAAGGAAATTTTATGGCCCCTTGTTTAGAACCATTCCTAAAAAGAGTGACTGCAGACCTGTGGTCTGTACACATCAATGGCATAGGCCAATGTGCAGTTCCATCATCATTACCAATGGCAGCATCAGGAAGTTAAAGGAGACACAGTGAAAATTATTCCAGTGTAATATAAATCAAAGGAAGAGAAAGTCCTTACAAAAAAAGTTGAGGTTTCATGGGTTGCTATTAAAAACAAGCAAACAAACAAACAAACAAAACCAACCAACCAGCCAAACCCTAAACACATGTTCTTTTATCTGGATTTATATTTCCCTGTGTTAACCAAATCCAGTAGCAATGTGTTCAATAAATATAAACGGTTTGTAGTTTTCCAAACCTATACAACAGTATAAGAAATGCCCAACTGGGTCAAATTAATGGTCCACTTAGCTTAGTTTTCTGCTTTCAGAGGTGCCAACTGGAGACTGTTTAGGGAATGCACATGAGTATTTGATAAAAAGAGGCATTGTACAAATCAGCGTTGTTCTTATTGACCAAATCTGGGTTCTTGTGGGTCACCTTGGGGAGGAAAACTGCTGAGGCAGATGGGATATCTACTTGTGGAAATTTTAGAGAGCACAGAACAGTCTGTCTTTGTGCAGTTGTTCTTCAGGTTGTTCCTGGAGTATTGAGACTCTGTGCTTTTGGAGTTTTAGCACTTCTTCAGGCTGAGGAACACTACCTCTCTCACTCTGCCCTTGTAGAAGAGGTGCTCCAGCCCTCTGGTCATTTTTGTGGTCCTCTTCTGAACTCACTCCAGCAGGTCAATGTCCTTCTTGTGCTGAAGGCTCCACAGCTGGACACAGTACTCCAGATGAGGTCTCACCAGAGTGGAACTGAGGGGGAGAATCACCTCCATCGACCTGTTGGCCACACTGCTTTTGATGCAGCCCAGGATACAACTGGCCTTCTGGGTTGTAAGTGCAGATTGCTGGCTTGTGCCCAGCTTTTTATCCACCAGCACCCCCAAGTCCTTCCCCTTAAGGCTGTTCTTTATCACATCATCCCCCAGCATGTATTGATACTGAAGATCTGGTCTTCTTGAACCTCCTGAGATGCACATAAGGTCACTTCTCAAGCTTGTCAAGGTGCCTCTGGATGTCATCCTATCCCTCTGATGTACGCTCAGTTTGGTGTCATCTGCAGACATGCTGAGGATGTACTCAATCTTGTTGTCTGTATCACTGAAGAAGATATGAAACAGTACTCTTCTAACTAATGGGCCCCTGAGGGATGCCACTTGTCATCGGTTCCTATCTGGACATAGAGCCACTGACCATTACCCTCTAGATGTGACCAACTAAGCAATTCTTTATCCACTGAACAGTCCACCCATCAAACCTATATCTCTTGAATTTCCAGAGAAGGATGTGCTGGAGGACTATATGAAAGGTTTTTACAGAAGTCCAGACAGATGATACCATACCCTGTCCACTCCATCATAGCGGTGTATATAGTCACTCCATCATAGAAAGCCATTAGGTTGATCAGACAGGACTTGCCCTTGGTAAAACCATTGCTGACTGTCTCAAATCACCTCCCTGTCCTCTCTGTGCCTTAGCACAGCTAAGATAAAGGATGGAAGAACTGAGCCCCTAACACTTTCAGAAGTCAGACTGAGAAGATGAACAGCAATGTTAGTATTTGAAAATGTCTCATTATTTCAGGCCTTGACTTTTGGTCCATGAATCCTTAGCACTGACTAGTGGCTATGGTTAGTCCTCCACTCCCTAACTTCAAAATGCCAAGAGTAATATCTGCCTCCTTCCTGAGATACTGACAGGATAAATATTTTAAAGATGATGAGATGTTTGGATGCCGAGGATGAGATGTTGAATAGGTTCTATCCAACAGTCTGACTTAGAGGTACATAAAATAGATTTCCAAGAAGTGACTGGAATCTTATTAAAAGGGGGGAAAAAATTAAATCACCATTTGAGGAGGTTGTTAGAACATTGGGAAATGAACAAAATGTGAGCATGACCATTACAAGATAATAATGTGGAGACATCAGAAGGAGGATTAAAAGGAAGCTTTAAGCAGGACATTTTCACAGATGTGGTTATAAGGCAATCACATGGGGTGGCAGAATTCTGCCCAGAGCTGGAAGACCCAATGTGAACAGTCATGTCTTTGTGTCCAGAGGCCCTAGTGTCCCATTATTTCTGGGTCCAGAGGAGGGCCACAAAGATGCTCAGAGGGCTGGAGCAGCTCTACTATGAGGGCAGGCTGAGAGAGTTGGGGCTCTTCAGTCTGGAGAAGGCTTTCAGGAGACCTTAGAGTAGCCTTCCAGGATCTGAAGGGGGCCTACAGGAAGGCTGGGGAGGGCCTATTGACAAGGTCTTGCAATGAGAGGACAAGGGGCAATGGGTTTAAACTGGCAGAGGGGAGATTGAAACTGGATTGTAGGAGGAAGTTCTTTGCAGTGAGGGGGGTGAGACACTGGCACAGGTTGCCCAGGGAGGTGTTCAAGGCCAGGTTGGAGGAGGCCTTGAGTGACCTGTACTAGTGGGAGGTGTCCCTGCCTATGGCAGGGGGGTGGGACTAGATGATGTTTGAGGTCACTTCCAACCTTACCATTCTACAATTCTATGATTCTATGATTAAAGCTTTTGAATTCCAGTGTCAGCAGTGACTGGGCATGTGGCTCTAAGTCACAGTGTGCATGAGCCACTATTTTTTCCACTGGTGACAGAGGGGTAGTGGGAGCCCTGAGAGGGAACTGTGAGATTACAAATGGGGAGGTTGCATTAAAGGATGACTGAAATGTAAGCTGTTCAATATATACAAGAGGAAGACCAAAAATACCACCACTTGTTAGCCATAACATTGACTAGAAAAATTCAGAAGAATATGGACTCTCTGTTATTATTTTAAGAACAGAATGGATGTTGTCATTGATGGAAAACAGATAAGTGACACAAGAATAGTTGTTCTGGTGCAGGGGCATGTCACCCTCTGCCCTCTTGGGCAGCGTTACAACAGGCAACGTGTGCTGGAAAGTCTGGAAAGGACACTGAGGATCACCTGCACTGTCCAGAGTTCAACCAGCTCCTTTTTCCAGGTGGAGATCTGCTCCACCCTCTCCTTCGAATAATGTAAAAATGTCTTCAGCTGCTGTGTTTCAAGAGACAAACCATCAATATCTGGCACCTGTATGAGCCATCTCACTGAATGAAAACAACCGGAGTGCATTGTACAAACCTTTAGGCAAAGCTGCTTGTCACCAGGTAATGCAGAGGCGGCCCTGGCAGTAGCCAGCAGTTGTTGGTTTGCATCCCTTCCACAGCAGCTTTCCTCTCCCTGCGGCACTGTTGCCTCTTTGTTCCCTGCATCCCCATTGTAGCCATCTCACATTTAACACTTAAGCGCTGCACTCTTTGGGCAGGGCCGGTTCTTTTCTTCTCTGTTTGCACACTGGTTAGCACAGTGGGGTACTGGTCCATGACCAGGACTACTGGGTACTATGCTAATGATTATAATGGCAGTAATTAATAACGCTTTGTTCTTTGATCTCTGGGCTTGCCGAAGCAGTCAGCTGCTGCAATTGTTCTCTGCCCTAGGGCTGAGTGTGCAGTCGGTTTGCTTTTTTGGCTATCTAGTGGTTTGATCTGGGTGCTCAGATGCTGACCCTGCCTTCAGACGCAGACTGGAGTCTCCTAAAATGCTTTTGAGGGCAGTTGGCCAAGCTGCCTTTAGACCTGCTCCTTCCATTTGGAATAGCTTCTATTCCCTTGTGTCCTCTACTGCTACTGGCACCTTATTCAGTTCTCACATCAGCTCCCAAATAAGGTATTCAGATTTCTCTGCCGTGCTGCTGCCTTGTCATGATACAACAGTGTTTTTTTACACTGATAAATATACAGATTGTTCATGGCTCACTTGGTACTTCCAAGTATATCCATACAGAACATCTGCTGGTTGATTGAGGATTTCAGGGAGAGAAATCAGAAGCAATAAATATCTGTGAATGATTAACCTGAACATCTCAGGTGATCCAAGGAGAAAACACATGAGAAAAAAACTGTGTGGATTTGTGTTTCATATTAGAAATCACAGAGACAATAGAGACTTGGTGCCTTTTTTTTTTTTTTTTTTTTTATGTACTACCAGGGAAAATTGTGTGTGTAGTCTTGGAAATGTCAGTGGAGATTGCATAAGCTCCCAGTGCAGCCTTGAGGGACAGAGGGAGATTCCTCAGACAGTGCAAATGGCTTCTCCAGAGCAAATTGCTTCTCCACTTAGTGCTTAAATTCCCCTAATAACAGAAGTGATGTAAATTTTAAGGACAGGGAGAATGGGTGGATCATTTGCCTTTCTCTCCCTCTTTTTTAATCTTTAAAAAAAAAAAAAAATTATCCTAAGACCATTGCTGGTCCCTCCTAACTACCCCACTAGGTAGCTGAACTGTATCCTGCTGATATAGAATCCTAGAATCATTGGTAAGGTTGGAAGGGACCTCAAAGATCATCTAGTTCCAACCCCCTGCCATAGGCAGGGACACCTCCCACTAGTACAGGTCACTCAAGGCCTCCTCCAACCTGGCCTTGAACACTTCCAGGGAGGTTGTGGAGTACAGAATCACTCACAAAGATCGAAGATCACATTGGGTGATTCTGTGCTCCACAATCTCCCTGGGCAACCTGTGCCAGTGTCTCACCACCCTCACTGCAAA
>WBNM01000548.1:74008-98596 GCA_013399055.1 Ramphastos sulfuratus | reverse complement strand
TGTGCCTTTTTTTTTTTTTTTTTTTTTTTATGTACTACCAGGGAAAATTGTGTGTGTAGTCTTGGAAATGTCAGTGGAGATTGCATAAGCTCCCAGTGCAGCCTTGAGGGACAGAGGGAGATTCCTCAGACAGTGCAAATGGCTTCTCCAGAGCAAATTGCTTCTCCACTTAGTGCTTAAATTCCCCTAATAACAGAAGTGATGTAAATTTTAAGGACAGGGAGAATGGGTGGATCATTTGCCTTTCTCTCCCTCTTNAACTGCACACAGTCCTCCAGATGGGGTCTGACGAGAGCAGAGTAAGGGGGCAGAATCCCCTCCCTTGCCCTGCTGGCCACACTTCTGCCCTACTTCCAGGGTCTGAGTGGAATCACTGAGATAAACCAGCAGCTAAAAATCATGTCGATATCTGAGATCCTGAACAGAAGCTAGGGATAGATGTGGCCTCTACTCCCCTGTAAGATCTCCAACAGTTATTTTTCTCCAGAAGTGGAGTGGTGCCATCAGCTTCAAGGTTTCTGCAGCTGTGATACCATTTAGATCCCAGTATACCCATGTGCCATCTGGAGGCAGAGTGTGAGGAGGTAAGAGTCTGGAAAAATAAGAACTGAAAGCCTCTTGCCTTTATTCCAGACGCTGTTAAAGTAATTCCCAAGCCACCCAGAGCAGCCTGAATATTGCACAGGTCTAACATCTAAAAGGAAATCTAAGCTAGTGAGTCACTCCAGGAAGGTTGGACTAAGGCAGCAAAGTTGGAAACTTTATCCCTTCATCAAAGTCACAGGAGACCACTGGATGGCCTGGACTGGCAGGATTAGAAATAAAAGGCTGTTAGACAATATGGCAACAGACCTAGTCCAGCTTTTGGTGACCTGCCTGAACAAACAGCTATGACAGAGTTGAGAAATATGATATTTGTGCTTATGTGAGAACCAGCCCAGTGGAATGGTTATTATCATCTGCTGAATTGGGCAGAGCATAGTGGAAAGTCAGGATGGATTGCTTCTAGCTGGAGAAGGTGACCTATCAAAAAATGATTGATTGCTTCTCAGGACTTGCTGAGTTTTCCAGGTTATTCAACATCACTTCCAGCTGCAGTAGTGAAGAGGACAGAAATTGCTCTTGCAGCAAACTGTCTGTTCACCTTGGAGTTCCAGAGCAGGTCATATCTGACAGAAGGCTTCAATTTTCTTGTGAGGTCTTCTGAGGCATTTGTAAGCACCTTGTTACAACCAGGTCCTATTTTGCTTGGGGAAAGTGTTTCCTCCAGTGAAGACAATCAAAGATTTCCTTTCCGAATTCTCCTACTCCCATCCCCTCCTTCTGGCAAAGCAATCAATAGCTTCAGCAAAGGATTCAGCTTGCAGACGAACTGTGGGAAGAGAGCTGAGGCCCAAACACTTCACCCTGCCAGATCCTTGCTTGGCCAAACTCCTTAAGTCTACAAAAGAAGGCAGGTCAAAATAAAACATCTGAAAAGCAGAAATTGGAACAGTCAGCTTCTTCTGAATACTAAACTCCAGAGACCTTCTTTTCCAAACAAGATAGGGCAGTGAAGGGAAGAGCCAGAAACCTTTGGTTCCATTTTCTTGGTGCGTTAGCAAGAATCCCCTGTTAGCTCATTCTCATGTTGCTGCTTCACTTAATGGATTTCAGGTACACTGTAATGTCTGAGACTAACACTGACCCCTTCTGCTTTCTAGCCTGTGCTCTGGGTCCTCTCCTTGCAGCTGGGAAAAGAGAGACAGCTTCCTGCAGTCTTGGAAGAATTGAAGGATCTAAATGCATTTAAATGCTGGTAGGCAAATATTGTTAAAGAGCAGAATAAATGCTGGTATAGAGTTAAGCCACTGTCTGTTGAGCTGCTAATTCTTGTGCTGTAGTGATGTTTGGTCCTCATTTTCTTTTGTTTAAAAGGTTCAGTCCTCCTGTTTTCAAAAAGGGACTGCAGTATTTATTATGAACATTCAGGCTCCCCACTCAGGGGACAGTTAACAAGCATGCAGTAAACATGTAAGAGCCTGTGTGAACAAAAAATAAAGAGAATTCTTTATTCACCTCAATTGCAAAGTCCTGAGTCTCTGAAATCTCAGCAACCCCCAAACTCGGAGTTCCTCCCTCCACCAGGATGAGACATTAGCTAGTGTATCAAGCAATTACATAGGGTATTTTTTTCTGCAGAGCTGTGACATCATGCCTGGCAGCTCCCCAAGGCACCAGATCCAATTACCTGAGTCACCAGCAAAGGGAAATTGCCAAGGGGCTGTCACTGAATTCAGCTCTGGTGAATGCAAGAGCAGAAAAAGCCAAGTGAAATGGCTGACAGCAGACAGGGGGAGGGAGAGAGAAGGAAAGGAGCAGCAGCAGCAGCAGTTCCTCATCAGAGGAATCGAAAGAGAAATGGACAAAGGATGAAAGGAGGAGAATTTTCAAGCATTCTCTCTGTTCCTCGTGAGATGGTCAGAGCCCCTACAATGACACAGGTCAAACGCTTTTGAAGAGGGTTTTTTGTATGTTATTTAAAAATTAATCTTTACTGTCGATGGACCCGATGCACTTTTCTTTTGTGATCCCATCTGGAACCTCCTTTTCTAATTTGCTGCATTTCCCAGCTTTCTGCTAAAGCTGTTTTCAAGGACTGAGAAACAGACCTCCTCGGTGCTCTCCATTCCTTGCTCTGGGTTACGTTCCCTTTGCAGCTGCAATATCTTCCTTGCCCGGAGGGGTTTGCAAGGAGTACAAGGTTCCTCTGAAGCTGGCACATGGAGCTTTGTTTTCATAACCAGACCTCTGGAGGCTTCTGTTAATTATTTCAGCAGAATTCCTATATAAAGCAGCAAAATGAAATTTCTGCAACACAGGGAATAAACACAGGCCTCCACTGCCTAAGGAGCCAGCACTGAAGTGGTGACTTTAACAAACATAGAAGTATACCAGCTGATATCAAACCCCCAGCATAAATAGGTTCCCTCTGCAGATCACATTTGCAAAATGGGAGATACTCACAGGGAGCATTTCACCTGTGTGTGCCATGATCAACTGTAATCAGAGAAGGAGGTTTTATGTGCTGGGCACGCAGTTAGACAGAAACGCGGGCACACACAGATACACCAGGTAAGATGAGGAAAGAGAGTTCATAAATCACAGAAGTACACACTGCTCACAAGCACAGATTGAAGCTCTGTGCACACAACAGCTATTAAGATGTAGATGTATCTGGGCTGTTTTACAAACCTTATTCCCTGGCTTTCATAGGGGATTTAGGTGATAAATGAGGCCATTTTGAAATCTGGCAAAATGCCGCCTTCCTCAGAGCACACCACAGAATAAAATGCTTATATAATATGTAAAGCACAAGGGGGAGGGGGATATCTCCAGGAAGGAACACGTCTGAGCGTGTGTTTGCATGTCAACTATTAGCTTTATCTCCAGTGCAGAGTGTTTGCAAGTATTCTGTGTGTCTGTGCTGTGTGTCAGGGTATGGATATACTGCTGAGGCTGTATGAACTGATTTGTGCTCTAGATAGGAAGAGAGTGGGCCTTTGAATATGAGTCCCATAACAGCCCTTGTCCCCAGGTTGGAAAAACTCGCAATGACTGACCTTCAGGGTCTGCCACTAAGGTTATTGGTTAAGCAGGAATTAGGGGGTTTGGTTTATGATGGAGGAGTTGGAGAGTTGTCTAGCAATAAAGGCATCTTGTCACCTTTGCTTTGTGTTTGGGAACTTCTGCTACTGGTACCCATGGGGAAGTGAAGGATCATAAAATCATAGAATCATAGAATGGTAAGGTTGGAAGGGACCTCAAAGATCATCTAGTTCCAACGCCCTGCCATAGGCAGGGACACCTCCCACTAGCACAGGTCACTCAAGGCCTCGTCCAACCTGGCCTTGAACACCTCCAGGGAGGGAGCAACATCCCTGGGCAACCTGTGCCAGTGTCTCACCACCCTCACTGGAAAAAACTTCCTCCTAACATCCAGTTTAAATCTTCCCTCTGCCAGTTTAAACCCATTGCCCCTTGTCCTGTCATTGCAAGACCTTGTCAATAGTCCCTCCCCAGCCTTCCTGTAGGCCCCCTTCAGATACTGGAAGGCTACTCTAAGATATCCTGGAAGCCTTCTCTTCTCCAGGCTGCAGAGCCCCAACTCTTCCTGCCCGTCCTCATAGCAGACCTAATGCTATGATGTGGGCAGATGTATGGATATGTGTATGACATGACTACCTTGTTCATTAATGGCAGAGCCCTGTGCTAAACATGTTTACATGCATCTTTTCCTTTCTCCTCTTGCATTAATTTCAGAGTTATGGACACTCAGGAACTTGACAATTAGTCTTTATTGAGATTGCCTTTGGCAGTGCAGACCCTCAAGCAGTTTTGAAAAGGTGCATCTGACATAATCTTCCCTGAGTGTGTGATGTTTCATCTCTTGTAGGCTCACACCCTTCTCCCTACATTGTACAGAAGCTCATGTTATCACTACATCTTTACAGCTCATCATTTGAGTAGTAAGCTGCACATACACAAGTTGCCAGTGTGCTGACTGGGCATCAGTATGACAGGCAGACTGACTGGTCAGCTGTCTGCTATCAGATTGTGCCACAGTTAGATTCCATCGCCCTTCCCCTCTGTGGAGACACTAATTTGGGTTGCAGTACTTTATCCAGACATTTGTTTTTGTGACACTTACTATGTGAGATTTTCCCTGGGATTTAATTGCCTGAGAATCCTGTGAACTAGACTGCAAGTCATCACAGTGTTAAAAAGGTAACAAAGGAGAGCTGTGCAGGCAGCACACTCATATAAGCTTTCTTTCCTTGGGAAGATAGGCTAAAGAAAAATATTTACTTCTCTTACCAAGTAGAATTTAACTGTTCTAAGACTGAATTTAGGCAAGATTCAGACCTGTAACACCAGTAGTTTTTGAGTCTGATATCTCCCTTCAGGGGAAAAAGAAAAAAGGAGACAGCTTTATTTTATTGGAAAGCTATTGCCAAGGAATTGTGATGGGGAAAAGTGTTGATATATCACTTTAAGATTACCTCCCACCACCCTAGTTTCAGATAATCACTTCCATGTCTGAAATAACTGACCTGTGTAATAGCACAGTCTGCTTTTCACCAGTTTTCTCTGGGCATATAATCCTAACTGATTTGTGGAGAATACAGAGCCACACCCAAACTCGGTTTCCTTGGGTTAATTCAGGTTACCCACTGCTGCTGAAGAAATGTGATCCACAGGTAGCTGCCTCAACAACTACCCCATTCCCAGGAATTTCCACTGCCTCTGCAGCAACTTGTCCTGCTGTGCTTCCCTTGTCCTCCTCCCCCATGCCCACTAGGTTAAAATTAGAAGTTTTGCATTTCTCTGAGACAGAAAGGTGTTTGCCCTCAATGGCAGTGCCAGTTCTGGAGCTGCCAGGGCAGAAGGTGAGCGGCACAGAGGGCACAGGCTGGCTGGGCACACACCATCCTCCACATGCAGAGCGGCTGCAGGAGGTCTGCGCTCGCCGTCTGCGTGCGGACGGAGCTCAGGGCATGCAGGTCCCACCCGTGCCTGCAGTCAGTGCACAGGCATATGCTTCCCACCCGCCTGTAGGTAAAGTGGCTGCTTCCTCTGCACCGCCTGACATCAGGCACATTGTCAGAGCTGCGCTGGGAACTGGGGCATATGTCTGAAGAGCCTCCTTCTTCTCTTTCCATTTGTGCAACATTTCTGGGTGAAAAAAAAAAAAGAACATGTAGAACATGTTGAGGAGCAACCCCCAGGGGTAGTTCTGGTGCACAGATCTGTGGCTATGTTTACAGGGTGCAATTACTGCCCAGGTATATCAACAGCTTGATGCCAGGGAATAGAGCACAGAGATCTTACCATGCTCTGTCAGTCTGGTTTGGGTGCTGGGAGCAGTCTGGCTGCAGCAATGCTGAGCTTGACTCACAAGGATTTGCTGTGCTTGCTTTGTCATATGTAGTTTTGGTTTGGTTTTGAATCACACTGTTCATCACATCTTTTCATCTGAATCCATTATCCCCAGTGTCATGGCATCTGGATGCTGAACAGGTCCCTGAGGTGTTGCTACTGTCGAAACAATGCNTTATTTTATTGTTTTATTTATTTTGCTAGCAGCAAGTGTGTTGCTGCTGTTGCCTGCTGCCTTAGAAAGCCTCTTTTCACAGCACTTAATGGTTTGCTAGGTATCAGGCAGAAAAGCTGTTATTCCCGTGGGACCATACATAGCCCATTCTAGACTCTGTGTGGTTTCTTTAACTTCTTTGACTCCTTATGGATCATCCCTCAGGTAATTTTTTGCTGTGTTCTTAGAGGGGAGAGCAGATGAACCTATTCTTTCTCTGCCCTACCTCCCCCCTCCAGCTTCTGTTGCATAAAGCAGTTTCAGCAGAGAGTTTTTAAAAAAATGATGATGCTGGCTGGCTGTGTCCAGCACAGGAAGAGGCAGAGGAACCAGGCTCTCTGCCATCAACCTCTAACTTCATCAGGCGGGATGTGGGAAAAAGCAAAGCCCAACCCCAGCCAAATAAAGCTGGCCTGCAAAAGACCTTCATTCCTGAGGAATTTTTGAATTAAATACTGGCTACAGTCAGCCAGATTCCACAGAAAATGACTATGTCAACTGGTTTTAAATAACAGTCTTTCATGTATATGTTTTTTATGTTGCTTCCCATTGTCTGCTGATTTCCCCAGAGACACTGGGAAACTAAATCTTTTGCTCAACACATTTTTATTCCTTCTTACTTGGAAAACATGGGCTTTTGAGTTTAACTGGAAANCCAATAATGATAATAACAGCAATGGGAGGATCACAAGTGCAGCATAAAGTGCTCATTTCGACCCTTCAGGTAGATCGATACTCAGACCTTCAAAGTCAAGATGTATTTACCTACTAAAGATCTTTTTAACACTTCCTTGGAGTTTTGATGTGTTTTTATACTGGCCCTCCGTAACTTCAGCATTTCAGTTTGTGGCATCAGGGTGTACGTATGGCTCGGTGAGCAGAGGCATTCAGAATAGCCTCTGTAGAAGGTTTAGGAAAGCTTCACACTCTTTCTAAAATGGCTGCTCCGTAGCACACGTATCTTAGAAGGAATATATAGTGATAAGTGGTTAGAGATTTGTCTGCAGTGACCTGAATGATTCATTGACAACAGGGGTGTGTCCACGCTAGTGCAGAGGAAGACAAGCTGCTCGGCGTGCCTGTGAGCCTGCTGTCAAGCAGGGAGCGCTGCACTGTCCTCCCTGCGCCCAAACCCACTTGCTAAAGCCCTAGAGTGTAGCTATTCGAGCCAGCTTTGTTGTCCCCAGCTCAGGTGTAAGGTTAGTGTGTGTCAGGTAAGTAGGACCTCATCTGGGAGGTGTCTTGGGCAGCTGGGCTGAGCTTCAGCTGGCCGTGATGGCATGTCATGATCTGTGTCCCTGGGGTGCACGACCTGCAGAGGATGCTAATGTCTCTCTCCTCTGCCTGCTACTTCAGCTCACACAGCTTTAGAGATTCGCACTTTACATTGTGGAGACAGGCACTGTACTCCTGTAGGGGAGACAAAATGGCTGTCAGAGCTGCATATATCCCTGTTTGTCTGTAACGTTTTAGGCATGGAGAACGCACAGTGCAATGCAACCTGTATGCATGCAAGCAGAGCTTGCTTTCAGCTCCAGCACACACAGCAGCACGTACTCAGCCTTTTCTTTGTAACAGTGCTGGGCTCGGGCTCTGGCTGCCATGCAGCACATTGCAGCAAGGACCGAGATTTCACAGCTGAACCCCCTGCGGTGGCCCTATTCTCCTGTCTCCTGCTGTTGCACAATAAGGGATGGGGTGTTTAACTGAGACCAGCTCTCGTGTTGCTGGCAGGGGAATGGAAATAGCAGCAGTGTGATTTCTAATGAAATGTACCCCATGACCTGTTCTGTCCAAAGCAGGAAGACATTGCCCAGGGGCCTCCTACTGTCCCCGTGCCCCCAGGCTAGCAGGGGGACTATTTGTGGTAGGCTTGGGACCCCCAAAGGGAATGAATTTTCCACATTGCATACACAGCCTGCTTCCTTCTATTAGTGGATACAAAACATGTGCCAGGGGTGGGTCTGCAGCGTTCCCAGGAAGACAGTGTACATAGCTGCATGTGCAGTGGTGGAGCGAGGGGCAGGGGGATGGGGGTGGTGCAGAGCGTAGCGAAGAATCCCCTTTCTGCCATGTGAAATCTGTCCTACTTACTCGTTCCTCCCTGTCCTTCCCCCTCCCTTCATATTTTGGTATTTCCACATCTGTGCAGAATTTCAGGCACTCGGGGCTCCCAGGAGATAGCGTCACTTTTGTGTTAAAGATGCTTATTGAATTTGACAAACGATGATTTATGACAGGGCAACCCGTGTGGGGCGCAGTGAGGAGTTTCAGCGCCTCGTCACGGACCGGGAATCTGTTTCATTCCCATCTCAGCCCCTCGCCTGCCTCTCATTGGGGCTCTGAGCAGATCAGACTTGACAGATGCTGGGAATGCACTGCTTAGCTGAGAGAGAGTGTGAGAGAGACCATGACAGAAACAAAGAGAGCAGAGTGTGGAGCTTATCTCCCTGTGTCTCTCCTTTGAACCCATGGCCACACTTCCAAGACCTTGTAGGATACTCAGTAAATAAACTAACTGCCCTGGTAGCCTAGATTTGAATCCAGCTTCACAGAATTTTCTGCATATCATGACTATCTAAATTCAGTTTTCAGGTCCTGTTTGCTGTCCTCTGGGCCAACTGAGGGCTGGATCTTCTGGATTCAGCTTACCCAGATCTGCATCACTCTCTCCTTGCTACTGTCTCCTCTGGCTATCCCACTTCCACTGTGCACCTTTTCCCTCCACCATTCTCATTGTTCTGGTCCTGGCCTACACACAGCTCTGTCTTTTCATCTCAGTCCTCACTGCAGATGCAGAGAAAGTTGAGCCAGGCCAGGTCTGAGAGAACTCAGAAATCTAGGCTTTGTGCTGCACTGCACAACTATGGCCACACTGCTTCCAGAACTGGTTTAGTGGCTTAGCATTTCTACAAAATGCAGAGCCCGACCTGCCTTGGGCAGAACCAGTGGGGTTGGTTTCAGAACCAAAGTGCTGGAGCTGCAAGGGCTGGGAACTACTGTGCAAAGATACCAGAGGGATTTCACACAAATCCTGCTGGATCCAGCGTGGCCTGTTAAACCTGACTTGCCACCAACCTGGCCAGGCCTGGGCTCCCTTAGAGCCAAGCAGGTGTATTTCCACTGTGCTCTAAGCACAGTGAAGCTCTCTTAGTTCAAGCACTATACAGATTCAGAAAGGCAGCTCACGTCTGGCATTGTGCCCGAGCTAATAAACCCTCCCAAACCCAGATTGCTGGGAAACGCAATGTGGAGACGCTTGAGTGGTCCACTTGGGCAGCAGCCCAGGTCCAGCAAGGTTGATGCTGAGCCAGAGCTAATAATCCCTGCTGGACTCAGGCTGAGCTTGTGCAGAATGACTGGGTGTCCCTGCATCACATACCCAACATACCCTGTGGGCCCCACATTAACAGGGCTTTCCACTTTCTGAGGTCTACCCCAGCTCCCTTATCTTGAGTCATGGAAACTTGACAGTAATGTCTCAGGGAGACACAGTGCATGCACCAATCCTCTTGGTGACAGCAGTGGGTGAGAGGCAGAAGGGTAGGAAGGTCTGGAGTGAGACACTCTCTGCTGGCAGGGACCTCAGAATGGTGAGGGGGAGGCTGGGCAGCACATGGCTGTTCCAGATGGAAGCCATTAACCAGGAATGTCTGTGAAGTGGTCTGGAGCAGTGTAAACAAGAGCCATGAATTATCCAGCACCTTGTAAGCAGGGCTGGAAAGGATCCCCTACCATCCTCTTATTCCCTCCCTCTTTTCCTATCTCCCTCCTTCTTTTCACCTCCTCTTGTTGGATTGCCTCTATTGCTGTATTGCTCTTTATTTCCATGTGCGGTTAAGTAAAGCTATGCTTTCGTCAGTTTCCCTGCATTTAACCCATGCCATTATCTCCGAGAGAAGGGGGAAGGTTAGAGCTGGGGAGGGGCCAAGGTCTCATATACCACCTCTGAGCTAAATCAGCCCTCGAGTGGGCAAATACAGATCACTGGCTTGCTGGGTACACCCACCTCCCCAGACACTCCTGCCAACAGCAGTGCCCTCCCAGTAGCCCTGCCAGCGACCCTGACTGGTCCCTTTTCCTCTGTTACTGTCCAGTGAGGTCACTCCTAAGGAAGTGGAACATCTTCAGCTTGCTGAAGCTCTGAACCAGCTCAATACTCTGTTATAGAGTCTAAACCACAACTTAAAATAGCACAACTATCCTGTTTCCTTCAGGCTCCTCCTAAGTAGCCTCTTTCAGGCTGTCTGAATACAAAGATTAGTGGAGGGGATTGAGAAGAGAGTGACTGGGCAAAAACATCTTTTACCTGGCAGGTTCTGGTGGAACGGTTAAGTTTACCATGCTGGATGCTCCTCCCTATTAACTGCTTCTTCTCCAGACAGCAAAATCAAACCATAAATTCATCGCTTCACTTACTATTGAAATGTAGCTATTTCTGGCAAGGAGGAAGGAAGTTATTTAACAGAGAAGAGCAATATTTGATGTAGCAGGATGCTGCATCCAACCATCTATGGTATGGAAAATTTAGGAAGCAAAATGAAATTGGTGAAATTGGAATATCATTTAATACCACGGTTCTCCAGCAGAGCCATGCTTTATTTCAGGACCAGGAAAGGAATTTAAAATTTAAAAACAAGATGAGTCTTCTAGCTATGTCATGTGCCCAACACAGCACTGGTTTGTGGGATCGCTCCTCACCACCTACTGAACTCTCAGAGCTCCATCCTATGTACCTTGGACTCCTCTGAGAAAGTATCCTCCGGTCCAACACCTCTGCATGTGAGCCCCAGTGGGAACACTCTCCTGAGCTAGATGTCTTCAGAGCAGATGTCACAAGTGTCAGCATTTCTCATGCTGCAATAGCAAATTATCAGTCTGTACCACTTTAGCCAGCCAAAGGCAGAGTGTCTCTATGGGAGGGAAGATCTCCAGTGCTTCTGAATAAAGGTGTTGTGACCCTCACAGTCTCTGCTGTTGGCGTGGCTGTCATGTCTCCAGGACGATGGATGGGGCACTGGGGGCCCCCTGCAGCGACACATGTCCCGGGAAGCTACACAGCTTGGTGGCAAAATGGCTTTTGACGGAATCTAATATGGATGGCAGTACCTCAGAAAGCAGATGTCAGGAGGAATAAGCCCCAGCCAGCTGGACTGCTGCATGATTTAGACAGCAGCTTAATGTCTGTTCCTTACCACCTCCAGGAGGGTGTCTCTGCTAATAGGGCTTCTTCCTGTCAACAGCCGTTCTCAGTTTCTTGAACAGTAATGAAGCAAAACTGCTTTGGGGAGGAAAATGTAGACGCGAGTGGGCAACACTCCAGACCTTTCCCAGGGTTCTTGTGAGCACATCCAGAAGGGCACATCTACATCCATGCCATGGGGCAGCCCACAAAGCAATTCTTCTGGCAATCCCATAGTCTAATCTTTATTAGTGGGGTTACTCTGTGCACTCTGTGGATCCCTGTCCTACTGCCCGCTGCAGAGCCAGAGAGTCAGAGTAACTTTGTTACAATTCAAGTGATTTCTGTGAATTCCATTAGAAGGGTTTATGCCAGGAATGAAAGCAGCTCATTTATTAGATCTGGGCTGTAAAACGGTCTGAATAATTTTGGATTACTGGCAGTATCTGCCTGGGAAAGGAGTGGAAGTCAGATATGGTAAGTACACTGTACACTTAGAGAGAAGTTTCAGGTTTTATGAATCGCTCCCCTGGTTCAAGGAAATTTCTTGCACTGTGCACCGCAGTACACTCATGGCCAGATGGATTACCTGCTATTCTCACTGCCCTCTGAGGCTTCATCAAGTGGGCACTGTTAAGACTGGCCCTCATAAACAGATATCCCCAGTCGATCTGGTAACTGTGCTCGTATTTTCAGAGATTTTAAGGGCAGAACAGATCATCTGCTCTGGCTTTTTACATAACACAAGCCCTCATTTTAATTCATCTGGGGCACACCCTATTCATTTTCACTTTCAAATCTAATAAGGATAAAGTATGTCTTTGCACAGTCTTCAGATTTAGAGTTGGAGAAGCCTTAATTGGTCTCATTTCATGTGTCTCCTGGGGACCAGCAGAGGATTATTTCCTTTACCAAGTGCAGATATAAGTTCTAAATGATTCAAAAGATGGAGTTTCCACTTCTTTCCTGGAAAAAAACCCACAATCTTCTTCTGCAAAAAAAGTCTTGCTTAGTTTCTCCAATGCTCCTAGTATTATCTTTATAAATAGGATAATTCAAATCTCTGAAAACATTTTCATCTCAAAAGAGGCTACTGATTTTCTTTGTGCACCACCCCTCAGGGTTTGTACAGCTTTTGCTTGCCTTCAGATTCATCTTAGTCTCACTTTGACCTTTTAGGCGTGAAGTCCTCAGCTCCTTGAATCCATCACTTTCTCATTTTTTGTGGCCACCTTGAGACAGCCCTGCCTGTCATCCAAGCTGAACCCACTGCCTCAGAGCACACCCAGCAGCGAGGAGCTTGGACAAGTACCAGGCCTTGGGCGTCTCTCCGCAGCCAGGAAGCTGCTGCCGCCCACTGGGTGCATCGGTGCCAGATATGCTGTCTCCATAGCAACCCAGGCTTTTCGTTTTTCTGATGAACAGTTGCAAAGAAAGAAAAAGCACATCTGGAGTTGCTGTATCAGCTGTACCTCCCTCTCTGAGTGAGAGTGAGTGAAGTGTACAAGAGAGGGAAGTGTAGTGGGGATGTGCTATTGTGTTAGAANTGTTGCTGCTGTTGCCTGCTGCCTTAGAAAGCCTCTTTTCACAGCACTTAATGGTTTGCTAGGTATCAGGCAGAAAAGCTGTTATTCCCGTGGGACCATACATAGCCCATTCTAGACTCTGTGTGGTTTCTTTAACTTCTTTGACTCCTTATGGATCATCCCTCAGGTAATTTTTTGCTGTGTTCTTAGAGGGGAGAGCAGATGAACCTATTCTTTCTCTGCCCTACCTCCCCCCTCCAGCTTCTGTTGCATAAAGCAGTTTCAGCAGAGAGTTTTTAAAAAAATGATGATGCTGGCTGGCTGTGTCCAGCACAGGAAGAGGCAGAGGAACCAGGCTCTCTGCCATCAACCTCTAACTTCATCAGGCGGGATGTGGGAAAAAGCAAAGCCCAACCCCAGCCAAATAAAGCTGGCCTGCAAAAGACCTTCATTCCTGAGGAATTTTTGAATTAAATACTGGCTACAGTCAGCCAGATTCCACAGAAAATGACTATGTCAACTGGTTTTAAATAACAGTCTTTCATGTATATGTTTTTTATGTTGCTTCCCATTGTCTGCTGATTTCCCCAGAGACACTGGGAAACTAAATCTTTTGCTCAACACATTTTTATTCCTTCTTACTTGGAAAACATGGGCTTTTGAGTTTAACTGGAAACAAGATGGCTGGCTATGCATGGCTTGCTGTCCACTCCCCAAAAGGCCAGATGGAGAAAGCGACAGCTGCCTTTGTGCAGCTGGCAAAATCAGGGCCTCCTTTGGGTTTTAGGGATGCCTACAACTCATTCTTGTAGCAGTCCCTGTTACTTTTCCTGTCATGTGAGTAGTGCTAAGGGAGTCCCCTCTGTACTACTGCTTGTGGAACGAGCCAGTCCTGACTACACTGGGCTTCCTTTGTGAACAGGCAATTCATTTCTAAAGCTTCTTCTAGGAGTGCCAGCTCCAATGTGTAATAGTAGCCACAGACTGCAGAGTTATTTTTTTGTAACTTACCTACCTCCAGTGTTGGGTCAGGAAATGAGAATTAGTCCCTCCTGGGGACACAGTGCCCTTATTACACTGTAGTAGAAGAAATCTGATTTCTTTGTACAAAAAAAAAAAAAAAAAAAAAAAAAAAAAAAAAAAAAAAAACAAAAAAAAAGGAACAACTAAAGCCACCTGAATCCTTCTGTCTGGAAGAAAGTCTGGCAGGGACTTGGAAAAGGCAGCTACAGTGCTCCTTGAAATTACTGAAAGCAAATGGTAATGAGGAGCAACTGGAAAGAATGAATTTTTCCACAGGACTTTATGTACCATCCATATGGCCCAGATCGTATGGCTAGAGCCTGAAAATAAAGACAGATCCCTTACAAGCACCTCTCTGTTCCTTACCATTGCTGCAGTGTGGATTTATTTTTAAAGGCACCCAAAAATTCCATAAGAAGGCACACAAGGCTGCTTCCCCACAGGACAAGTCTGTGGCTGTTGATGTTAACTGCAGCACCTAAGAGTCAGTGGCTCTCCTGCTGCCACAGGAGACTTCTTTTTATGAAGGCTTCATCACAAGATGCTGCTATTCAAACATTTCTGTCACACTGTAGGTCTTGAGCACAGTTGGTTGTCTTCCATCTCTGTCACTGCTTTGATATATAACATCATGTGAGCATAATGTCCCTCTGGCTCTTCACTGGCAGAGATGAAATAATCTACAACCCAGCTCTGTATGGAAAGACCTTTAGAGCAAACCTGATGCCTCTGCTTCAGCCTCAGCTGTACAGCTTCTGGCTTGGCCCAGGCCTCCTTTGCTTTAAGAAAGTGCCTTAGTGGTGATCTGCTGATTCATTTCAGCATCTTGGATTTAACTGAGCACTTAAGAAGGAAGAAGAGCAAGGGAGAGTGGACTGCATTCCCTCTAGGGCCATAATCTGTCAGAATTTGGCTTTTCTAATGGTTCCAAATCCCTGGACTTACTGCTTGATACTTAAACTATTCCTTAGGATGTGGAAGAAAGTCTTCCACATCATACTTGGAGAGAGACACAAAGTTAGGAATGTCATTTGTTTGAGTTCCTCTCACTTGCTATGCCAAGCATGTGCAAATACATAGGAAGCCATAACATGGTAGGTTCCCTACCTTTAAATCATTAGAGTTGGTACCTAATTCATGGAGACACCACAGTAAAATGTGAGCTGAGCAGCAATTTGAAGGAAGTCAGGTTCATTGCATCCTCTTCATAACAAGAAAGAAGCATATTGATACTTGCAAGAAGGGCACAAAGCCAGAAGTTAGTGCCATCAGAGGAATGAATGGACAATATAAGAAAACCAAACCTTCCTCCTGGGGTGAGAGAGTAGCTGGTCTTTCAAATCCCAAAGCAGTTTCTGTTTCTGCCAGGAATAAAGTATATAGCTTATATTCAGTTATGCCTTTGAGTACATAGTCTGTGCTCAGAGAAGGAGGAGGAGAGAGACCATAGTTATGATCATTAAATTGGCTTTGCTTTACAGTCTAGCAGGAGTGGCATTAGCTGGTGATCTTCAGAGTCTGTCCTTTCTGAACAGACATGGAGAGGCAGGGCTGGGCTGCCAGCCCAGGCCTGTCCCACTACCCCAGCCAGGGGCACCGGAGCCCTCCAGCACTGGGCATCAGGCACCTCCCTGGGGATGGAGACAGGGCGAAGCTGGGCTGCAATGACAGCTCCCCGCAGTAGAAGATGGAGACCACCACCCTATGGTGTCACTGATGCAGGGACTGAGGGCCCTAAATGGACTGAAACAGGGTCCTGGGCCATGGGCATGGTGGGAAGAACCCCAGTGAGGCTTTTGGGGCCCTGGCAGTCAGGACTGTAACACCATGAGCTATTTAAAAACAGCAACAGAAACCTCATGCCATTTTCCTGTTTCGGGGTGCCCAAGTAGCTGGGGAAGGATCTGGGTTCCCTGAGCATGCTCCTGCCCCTCCTTTAGTCTGAATGGACTTGGTCTGAGTTAGCTAATTACATTTAAATCTTTCATGCACTGGTTTTGTATGACTTCATTGTCACTCCAGAAGGAATTTGGCCATTTGTAAGTGATCTCCATCTGTAAATAAAATGTGCTCCTGGCACCCTTCCAGTAGAGAGCACTACTGGTGATGCCTGTGTAGCACCAAACAGTGTCATACAGAGATGCTCAAAATTAGATAAGAGGGCAAATCTGGGTCAGGAAAGAACTGTAGCTGTGTTAGATGTGCACATTCAAAAGAGAGGCTAAGGAGCCCAGTGAGAGAGTGCACTGCTTTGGGTACTATGGCTGTCTTGGACGTCTTTTTAACTCCACTATATGGTGGACACACCTTAGAGGCTTCAGTTTACATTTCCAGCTGCTTTAAAGTGCTTCTGACACAGAATAAATATTCCTTGCTGAGTCACCCCTTTCACTTCCGTAGCTCTGGCCCCATGTGGGGACACTGGAGACTGACACAGCCTCTTTAGCAGCAGCACCCCAGTGAATCACTCCTATGGAAACAGCCAGAGATTTTGTGTGTGACATTGGCAGAGCTCCCAAAGGCAGAGCTCTAACTATACTCAGCCCAGGTTTTGCACAGATCTGTGAGGTTTCCACTCTTCTGCCCAGGGTGCTATGTGTGTGAAATTGTTCAGACTCCTGTTTTGACTAGAGGAGGCCTTGCCAGTTGCAAGCTAAGAATAGTCAAAATATAACTGCCAGCATTAAAAAAAAAAAAAAAAAAAAAAANAAAAAAAAAAAAAAAAAAAAAGAAAGGAAAAGTGTATATATACACATTAAAAAAAAATTAACTCAGTACAAAATTGTAAAAAATGGAGCATGTCAGTAAAATATTTTGGCATTTCATTGGTGCAAATACTCAGGCTCCCTGAGCACTTTCAATGCATAATCTAGATTTACTGCCTTTCTGAGATGGCTGAAGTGGTAGATTCTTTAAAGCTCAACATGACTGACCATAAGCATGAACTGTACAAATCCAGAGTTACAATTTTACAGCTTGTGTGAACACTTTTAACTGTGTGCCTCAGAGATTTATTGAGGTTCTCTATGTTTGAAGTGTTTTTTTGTGAAGAAAATCAGAATGTCAGTTAAAAATGTGAAAATGACCAATAAATTCTCTTCAGTTTTGGGAGGTCAAAGGAAAAGAAAAAAGCTGTTGGTTTGCATCTAATATAAAAGCCCCCCTCAAAGGAAAATCTTCCCCTCCCCAACCTTCTTGCCTGTTTTTAAAAGTTGATTCAACTTTATGAAGATTACCATATCAAGAACTTTAGACCCAGAAGATGAAAAAATGTTTAAGCCTCACTCAGTCAGGAAAAAACAAGTAGTGACAGGCTGGGGAGGGACTATTAACAAGGTCTTGCAATGACAGGACAAGGGGCAATGGGTTTAAACTGGCAGAGGGGAGATTTAGACTGGATGTTAGGAGGAAGTTGTTTGCAGTGAGGGTGGTGAGACACTGGCACAGGTTGCCCAGGGAGGTTGTGGCTGCTCCCTCCCTGGAGGTGTTCAAGGCCAGGCTGGATGAAGCTTTGAGTGACCTGTACTAGTGGGAGGTGTCCCTGCCTATGGCAGGGGGTTGGAACTAGATGATCCTTGAGGTCCCTTCCAACCTTACCATTCTGTGATTCTATGATTCTATGACAGGACAAGCTTCACTTTGTGCTCTTCCCCAGCCGATGTAGTGGTGATTTCATTCATGCTGCTCTCAGCTTGCTAGACTACTGCATAGTTAGCCAGTAATTGGATGGAAACCCTCTCCCTTATTTCCAGACAGCATATAACAGCCGTCACCTTTCAGCATCAAAAAGACCTGAACTTGTGACTTGAACAGAAGCCACATCTACATCCTCCTAGTGCAAGGAACCATATTTCAGGCTTGACTCAGCTCATCACCTCCCACCCTCATTACCTCAGATTCCTGCTGAGACTGACTGCAGAATGATGAAAATAGCAAGACAAGGCATTTCGTGTTATATTTCTGATCTGTAAAGAAAAGCAAAGAATGAGAAATGTCAGGAGTAAAGCCAGCCTTAGGAGATATCCTCCCAGACAAAAGTGATTTGGAAGCACGACCATCTTTATTTTAATGCCTTTCTGAATAAGATCTCTGAATCTTTTGATGCATGGGCCACCACTAATGTGATCAAATCATGCTTTAGACTGTCTGCAGATCTCTAAAGCACCCATCACTGCGGCAGCTAGGTGACAGATTACAAGAATTAGAAGAGACAGCGCTGCAGTTCCATTTATACCATATTCTCTGTCCCCCCTAAGGCATTTTAAGATGGATTCTCTGGTCTCTGCTAAATTTGCTTTGCACTGGTTATGGAGCATAGAGAGAAGTCAAACAGGCAGGAAAATCCCACAGGAAAATTCCCTCAATAGAAGGGAGGTCTGTGCCAGTTGTATAGCTGTCTCTTCTCTGCTGGCTGTCCCTCTGCTCTCAGCAGGAGCAGGATGAAACAAAATGCTATATTACAAGAGCTCTTTCTCTGGAATAAGGTCTGTTATCTTGTTTGTGCTGGTGGTGTAAACTGGAGTATGTGATTTATTGTTACAGCTTCCAGTTAAGGCAGCTAAAATTTGGACATCTGCTGCTCCACCATTCCTTAGTCATGGGTCAAGGTCTCTCTTACGCTCACCATTTTTCAGGATAGCCACAGGGAAAGACATTGACTGTCTGGCAAATGACTTCATGGAGAAGGATTACTGTGTGCAGTGCCACCATGTATTGGTCCCTGCCTGAGGTCAGGCTGAGCTGTTGCTCCACTGGAGAACATGACAAGATGTTCTCACTGCTGAAGGCTTTCTGGCTCATGAGATCTTTTTGCCTCTGAGGGTGGCAAAACAGAACTATGGCCTTCCCAACCTGTTCACAGGGAAACCAATCATCATTTCTTCTTTTCTCTTGCCTATGTTTTCACACAAACTAATCACAGACTCCTTTTACTGACCACTGTGGATAATCTTCTCCAGCCCTCACAAACCTCTCTAAACCAAGCCGGCCAGCCTAGTCATTGGAAAGGGGTTAGTTTCAGGTTCCAGTTTTACCTGGACTGATAATCTGCCTGCTGTGCAATGAAGGTGCAGTTTAAATTTCTCACACTTTATTAGTCTTACTGCATCCTGTACTTACTGCAGCCCAGAGAACCTCAGGACCTTCCTCCTGCAAGCTCCTTGCCTGCAAAACTAGCCATTTCATACAGCCAGTTGAGTAAATGTTTCTAACTGCCTAGTAAAACCAGCTCAGGTTTTTGCCATACTAAATCCATTGGGAGGCCTCCATGGAGTGTCAGTGCTCTCAGCATTAGAAACCTGACAATCCCCAGCCCAAATGTATGCATGTCTAGTTTATACCCATTTGTTCTTGTGCCAGCATTGTCCTTTATCTTTAAATAGCTCTTTCCTCCTCCCCATGTGTTCACCCCCTGAAGTATTTATTTATAGATTGTAATTACATCCCCCCTTGCTAGGCTAAACAAGCCAGGCTCCTTAGTTAATTAAGCTCTGGTGAATGATGCAAGGCCAAGCATCATGGATGCCCAAAATCTGCCTCAGTCAGGGGTACCTTAACAGATCGTCAGGAGCCAAAAAGGACACAGGTAATTTTATGGGAGCTGGTTCTAACTGCCCTCCTATTTAACAGGAAGCTTCTCAGTTCAAACTGCCATCACATCTTCACTAGCCAGCCCTCCATTTTATTTTTAAGGTGAGGCAGATGTGTGCTGCCTTTCAAGCACCCTGTTCCACCCTGCTTGATGTATCAAAGTGGTTGAGTAATCCATACTACATTAATCACATTGAGGTTTATTTTAAAAGTAGAATTAAGAAGTGAAAAACACATGAATCTCAGCTGCTTGCTTGCTCAAAACATGTCCAGACAGGAACAGGAAATGTGTGAGAGGCAACAGTCCTGCATCAGCCCTGGGAGATGGGTTGGAGGAGTTAACAGGGCTTTTCCATCTCTAGCCTGTAGGACTGCTGTAATTCATCATTTCTATTGCACCATAAATTAGACAACACTTCAGAAGCACAGAGGCAGTTCTTGCTCCCCTGAAGTCTGTAGAGCAGGACTCTCAGAACATGCCTGGCTGAGGCATGCTCTTCCCCAGTAAGGTTTCCATTGTGAAGACCACGCCTACAGGACTCTGACAATACTGCCCCATTGTCCCCTTTGGAGTGGGAGTAAAAAAGCTGGGGAAGGCAGAGGAGTTTTTTACCAGCTCCCCCATATCACAGCTGGACTTCTTGTCTCTCCACCGCCTGTCTTAGCGTTGCCCGGATGGAGAATAGGCTTCTTGGGGCTTTGATGCAGCCTGGCCGTCTTCCAGCAATATCCACAGTGCTCCCTCCCCTCCCATATGCTCTCCATTAACATCCTCCTGTCTGCTGAATAAGGAAAGAATAACTCTTCCAGCCCCAGCCAGAGCCCCTGAGCCAGGGGAGTTCATCAGTCAGACTGGTTTCTCCTGAACCCAGAAGAGGCCTCGTTAACGGGCCAGGAGGGGATTTTATTTTGCCTTTCAGCTAGTGGCTGCCCTGAGCCAGGAGTCGAGTCAAGTTACTGTGTCCGGGAATCTCAGCTATTTCAAGAGTAGGAGCAAGTGAGCTGCTGACTCAGGAGGTTTCCCAGTATTTTTAAGCAGGGCTAGGTCCTGTTAGAACAAACTGAACTGTTGGTCTTGCTTCCTTCTAGCCCCAGGACAGGGATTAACAAAAGTCACAGCCACTGGAACAGGCTGTGGGGAATGGAACTGGAGCAGAACTGTGGATTACCCTCTTTCCTGGCACGGATACAGCTTCTTACAAAGACTCCTGTTAGTCCTTCAACCTCTTTTTGCTTCTCTTCTTGGAGGGCTGTTTAGTACAGTACAGACATCCACAAATTATGAGGCAGCTCAGATTTATTTGCATAATTTTCTGAAAGAGAAGATAAAATATAGGTTGGACTCCATGATCTCAGAGGTCTTTTCCAATCTGGTTAATTCTGTGATTCTGTGAAAAGCAGAGAGAGAAACAGACTTACAGAGCAGAATGTTTCATGGCAAATCAGAAGAGAGATTGATGTTCAAGGATCCCTCCCTCCATGTACCTTCTTGTCACCCAGAGATCACCTTGCTTCTCTTTTGTGCAGGGATGCAGGAGGATCCCTCCTGTGTAGCTAAAATCTTTCTTTGGGCTTTCCAGAGCCTGAAACAGAGTCCCGACCTGCACCTGGGACATGCTGGGTTCAGGGTTCTTGTCCTCATTTCAAGTCTTGCCTACATGCTCTTATCTCTTCAAAAGGAACCAATTTATAGAGGTTAGCAGAGAAGATGAGGCTACTAAAGCAGTCCCTCACACTCACCTCTCAAGAAGCAGCACATACTCCTTTGCACAGAGAATGAAGTCATTCCAGACCATATGTTTGCACTTTTGCATCCCTCCATCTCCCAGCACCACTGTGCCTGCAGCCAGCCTGTTATAACATGTCTCCTCTTAACCCCTGCAAAGCTCTGTCAGCACAAAGAGCATCAGCTTTCTTCTTCCAGGTCATGTTAGTCCTTTTTTCTTTGCAGCCTCTCTCCATAGCCTGTTTTCTCTTGCTGTCCCGTTCTCTTCCTCAAACTCACTTCAGCAATGAATAGCCAGCCTAGTGTGTAAAGGGCAGTTAGGTACAAGCTGGTGTTTATAAACCCAGACAGTTGCTATCTGCCTGCAGCTATTGGCATGTCTATCCCAGCCACGTTTCCTAAGACTAGGATCTGATAGAGGGACAAAGACAAAAGTCCCCAGTTTGAGCAGCTAAGGAGCCTTTGGCTTGTGGCTCAAATGGCACTCATCTCTGCATTATGACCAGATGCGTAGGATACCTGTCTCAGCCAGCATCTCACAGAGATTTCTCTATGTTATGAGAATTTTCAGTTACCTTTGTGAAGGACTGAATGCCCTTTTAGCAGTGCCCAACATTACAGCAGTGACAAACTGCAGACTAAGGCTCTGGCCCAGTTACCTCTGGCATGCTGCTTGCTTTAGATTGTGAGCTCTACCGAGGTCCACAGATGGTGCCTGGGAGTTGTAATGGGTATAGGAAAGCAGCCAGGGAGGAAGAGCATGCCCTGGGACATTTTCTTTTCTGGAAAAGTGACAAGTGCTGATTTTTCTCCCTGACTTCTTACACACCACTTGTGTTAAGATGGGATTCCTATCTACGGAGTTTGTCCACTGAATGATCCCAAAAAAATCTAGGTATCTTCCTGTGAATATCTTTGAATCAGAGACTGTGATTCATTTCAGCTAACCAAGGCATGAATTAAGTATGTGGGTCTGCAATAGAGTGAAAATGAACTGCAGAGAGCAATGCCTGTAGAAACAGATTTCACTGAGCCTGCTTGCTACTTGTGACATACATATCCCTATACAGTGAAGGTGGTGAGACACTGGCACAGGTTGCCCAGGGAGGTTCTGGCTGCTCCCTCCTTGGAGGTGTTCAAGGCCAGGTTGGAGGAGGCCTTGAGTAACCCGTACTAGTGGGAGGTGTCCCTGCCTATGGCAGGGGGTTGGAACTAGATGATCCTTGAGGTCCCTTCCAACCTTACCATTCTATGGTTCTCTGATTCTATGAAAAAGGCACAATAAACCAGCTCTGATAAATACAACCAAGTGAAATAACTTATTCCTCAGCCTGTCATCTAGTTCAGTGACTCACATGTGGTATGTCTACAAAGTTGGTAGCACCCCAGAAGTCACTAACTGTTAATTAAGGTCCTGTCTCATATTTTAGCAATGGGGCTTGCATGACAGTGTAGAGAAGGGTGGGGAATGCCAACACAGGCCTGAACTGAGGACTTATAACCCTTTAGTATCCAGGGTACCTAAGAAAAAGTCAGCATAGCATTTGTGTTTGTAGCCAAGGCTTATTTGCAAAAAGTGACAGAATGTGATAAACAAGATACCATGCTACAGTTGTATTGGCTAAAAAAGCAAGAATCTAGGCTCAGAGGAAAGGATGGATAAATAGGAATGGAGGGGGTGTCCTGAGCAGGATGGCTTCCACGTGAAGGCAATCCTCAGAAGATGCTGTGAGCACCAAATGTCTTGAAGGTGTCTGGTTAAACACAGCTAAGCCATCAGGATAAGCCATCAGGATACTTCATCTCCTTGAAGGGAGGAAGCCCAAATGCTGCAGTGTTGCAGGCAGCCAGAACAGCATGTACCATGTGATGTGAAATATTTAAGCATACATGGGCTTTGTGGTGTTTCCTGCAAATCTGCACAGCATCATTGTGATGATTTGTAGAGCCAGGAGCTGGGTTAAGCAAAGGAATTTGCTGATGGGCATAACCTGGCTGCTGTCTTACACAGGGCATGTGATTGAAAGATGCCGCTTGGCTTATGGGGAAACCCTAAAATGTCACACTGTCCTGAAAAAAAAAAAAAAAACAAATCAAACAAAACCCCACACATCTGCCCCACTTCTGTCTTCCAGAGAATCCTGCTCCTCTTCATTTTCTAGATATACATAGAAATACCCTCCAAGTTCCCCAGCTTGCTCCAGCTGCAGAGCAGTGGCTGTGACGGGGAAGGTGTGCAGCATGTAAGGGCTGTATCTTGTGTCCTTCCCTCTGGATGACTCCTCCTCCATGTGCAGAGGTGTCTCCTGGTGAGGCAGTCATTCAGCTGCTTGAGGTGATGCACATGTGCCCACTTGACTCTCTCCTGGAAAACCTCACACGTCCCTTAAGGGTTGCTCATACCCAGCCATATACATAGACATGTAACCTTAATGCTATCGCATTAACACAGTCGAAACCTATGCTACTAGCAGCAAAACATGAAAGCTTCTCCTCTCACGCTTGTTTTTCTGGTTTGAAAGAGTAGGGTGCGAGCCCCTGAGTGGATGGGAGAGGGGTAGTTGCTCTTTCTGACAACATTGCAGCCCCGCTGCAGGACTGACAAGGCAACCTGACCTACAACTGCGTGTATGGAACTCAAGAGCTTCAGGTCACTTCTGACCCGAGGTGGCGCTTAGTGTTGCTGGTTAATTGTTACTTCCTTACACAAACTAAACAAAAATTCCTGCTGCACCAGCACGGTCACCTGCTGTGGTTTACCCAGGGGGACTGGAGTGGGCTGTGGTGGCCTGGCTGATGCAAGAGACTGCCCTGTGCTGCTCTGTGCTGCTCCCTGCATCCCACATCTTTCAGCATGCACATTAGCCAGTTTTCCTCTCCCATATGTGTACAGCCCACACTAAACACGTGATAGTCTTGTGGAAGGAGTGCTCATAGGTGTGTGGCTTGAAGTGCATAGGAGAGGGACATGCAGATGCCCCTTCCTTCCCAGGCCAACTTGGAGGGTGGGTGGAAGGAGCTGGGAGTGTGGAGGAGGAACTGCCCACTGCAGATGACTGTGATTCGTAAGGGCACAAACCAGCACTCCAAATGGCTTCCTGGGCTCTGAACACCACGAGCCTGCAAAGCAATAGGAAGGAAATTCCATTTGCAGGGGATTTTTATTTTGCCTTGTTGCAGGCAGGGGCAGCTGCTTTCCAAACCTGTGACCCCTCCTGAAAGGAGGAAATCTGAGCCCACGAGCAGTTGTGCTAGGGAGGGCTGTGCTCTCACGTTTGTGTTTTGTTTTGGAGCCTGTGATAAGTGGTGGGCTTCCCTTCCCTTCCCTTCCCCTTTCCCTCTTCCCTTCCCCCTTCCCTTCCCCCTTCCCTTCCCTTCCCTTCCCCCCCCTTCCCTTCCCTTCCCCCTT
>WBNM01000548.1:1653-73790 GCA_013399055.1 Ramphastos sulfuratus | reverse complement strand
CCCTTCCCTTCCCTTCCCTTCCCTTCCCTTCCCTTCCCTTCCCTTCCCTCTTTTTTCTTTGTCCCCTCTAAACGTATTTCCATAGCCTCAAGGAAGGAATTAAAAAAAAAAAAAAAGGAAAAAAAAAGGAGAGTTCTGGAACGGGAACAAGTATGTTTCAAATTACAGAAAGGATGCGAAAGGTTCAAGAATTTGAGCCCTGACTCCGCCTGTGTCTGTCTCCACCCCCCCACCCCCAGAGAGCAGCTCGCTTTGTGGCTTTTCCACTGCGCTGCACAATACGGCGGCGGCGGGGCCAGACCGCCCGGCGATCCCAGGCAGGCGGGGAGGGAGAGAGGGTGAGGGTGCCCCTGGCGTAGGAGCAGCCGTGTCGGGCTGCAGCGCGCCCGGCCGGCCCGGGGCCCCCACGCCCTGGCTGGCTCACCCGCCCGCTGCCTGGCCGGATTTGCAAGGCTTTCGCGCAGTTGTTTTGAGCTTGGTGTGCCTTTTTTTTGTCTCCCGGGGTGTGTATGTGTGTCTCTGTGTGCAGGACTTTTTCCTTCCAGTGCTTAAGCCCCATCTCAGGAAATGTGCCGAGGAGCCACTTCTGAGGGCGGAGCGCCCTCTGCTAGGTGGGAAGGGAGGAAAAGCAGGCGAAGGTGCAGCTCTAGGGTGGAGAAGCGAGCGTTTTGCTGCTGCTGCTGCTGCGGGGACACTTGTCCTTCTTAAACGTTTGTACGCTGAGAGAAGCCAGGGCGTGGTCATATCAGTGCCTTCACGGCAACTCGGAGCGAGGGCTGCTCACTGTGCTGGGAGCTGCACCTCAGCGACAAGCCTCTGATGCTAACTGCCCTTGCTTAGACTTCTCAGCATCCATTTCCAGTGTAACTGAGTTCCATATCCATACTACAAAGATGGAGTGACAATGAACTACTGGCAAAGAGGCCTGTTGAAATGGCTTCGTCTTCCCTTACTGGGGAAGGTCATGATTCGATCAGANGGGCTGCAGAACTGTACACAGTATGTCCTGCAACTATTGCTACCCGACAGAGAACAAGATTTAGAGTATCCTAGATTCTCTCCTCAGAAGTGGGGCTTTTGGTTTATCAGTATGCAGATACTCTTCAGTCAGTTCATCTGGATCAAGGGCGAGTAGTTTCTCTCTTGTTTCCAGACTGGAAAAAATGAAAGAGAGGACAATGAGATCTCAGGGTATCTAATGGCAGACAGTGAAGGTTGTGCTTCACTGTCACTACAGCACTGTGGTTGTTGTGCAGAAAAGGGTGCACTTTGGAGTAGTATGTCTGTAACTGTTAAATATTTTTGTCTTCCCACAGTGTCCAGGGTTTGTGTTGCCTATGCTACACATAAATCTTGATCTGATGCAAGCTGCTGTTGTGTGTTAGTCACGCATTACTATTCCGCTTAGCTTCGCACAGAATGGGCTGCCTTGCTAAACTGATTTGTCCAATTATCACCCTGAAGATTCTAGATTAGCTACAGCCATCAAAAATCTTCTGTAAGAAAACAACATAATCAGATGGGTACTGGCCTGCGGCAGGTGTCCATTTAAACTCCAGACTCAACAGTGATGTGGCATCTAGGTTGTACCTTTACACCAGGAAAAGCCTACAGGGAGATTCAGGTCTTACAGCTGGAGAGCTTGAGCCAAATTTTCCATTCTAGAAGGTCACAATAAGTAAAAACTATCTGATTTTGCCAAACACAAAATCAAAAGAGATTGAATCTCTGGGAAGGAACTAGGTGTAACTTTCTGTTCTAGGAGAGCTAGTGAACATGCAAGCAGTGTGGTGGAGGGATGTAGTTGCAGTTTGTATTGTTGCAGAGACTCTCTGAGGCTCTGAGATCAATAAAGGTTTTTTAGGATTAGTGGCAGCATTTCCCCCTTGCTGGGAACTCAGGGATAACTGTGGTAGATACTGAGCAGGAGCAGTTGGGGAGTGGAACATGAATTGCTTTGCTGATTCTGCACCTGTGAAATGGCGCAGAAGGAAAAGCTTTGGCCAGCATAAATTAAGGCAGCTCTGAGACTCATCTAACATACTTCTGGAGCTCAGCCTGCCAGCACAAAATTAGACAGTGCAGAAAGCTGGCTAAACATAATCTCTGTATCTTCCATGACTTGTGAGAGTGACACAGCTGAGTGACATTGGCAGATCTCTTCAATATTAAAAAGAAAATAACACTGTGTAAGTAACGAGTTTTGAAAACACAACATGCAGAGTACTTCATGTTTAGATGATCCCTTGGATCTTTTGCAAGGGAAATGTTGTTTTGTTGTCGATCTCATCCAGCAAAATGAGACCCAACTGAGACTGATTTCCTAGGCACCACTGCAACAGTTAGGGTACCATATCATTGCATTAAAAGAGACACCACTCGTCAGAATCTCTGTCAGTCTGAGAGTGAGTATAAGGACTAATGTTCTATGCCAGCCTATCTCAGCTTGTTCACACAGAAGAGCTTTGATCTGTCTAGCTGAACTGGCCTAAAGGTTTTTGGCTTTACTTTCAAAGGAGAAATCTCATGGGCTGCTGAAATGTGTACGCTGATACTAGTCTTCATCTTTTAAACTTACATCAATAGTTCTTTGTTCCAGTAGCCTCCTATCCATAGAATGAGTATATCAAAAGGCATTCAGTATCTATCAGTGGACAAATGCCTTATGCAAAGGGGCATCCTGCAGCCATGCACAAAATGAAACATCATGGGACTGGGAGCATGCCACGCACAATGTATCTATCTTTCCGTGCAACTGAGGTGCTTAAGCCCTGTGTCTATGAGGAAAACCTCGCCTGGATCTGTCACAGCAATATTACAGAATCTGAAGAGACAATGGAGTGAAGGTTTACAAGGGCAAAATTTCATTTTCTCATCATGAGGCAGCAGATTCAGGTCACCTGACCAACGTTAATGGTTTTTACAAGATGCTCAAAAGGTCAAGATGATAATGGGCACCTCACTTCTTGAAAAACCTACATTACAGTTGATCTTCTAGTCTTATCTGGGTGACTCCTCCTCTATTGCATAGTTTTGTAATTTAGAGAGATCAGCCAAAGGACTGAATTCTGAATTTGGCCCACTGAAAGAATGCAGTCAACTCATAGTTCATTCCTTGTCACGCTCTTTTTTTCAGGCTGCTGAGATGGCACCCAGACACACACCACAGGCTGGAGAGATTGCTCTGGTAGCCTCCTCTGTTTCAGACACTCCATGAGGACTTTAGTTGATCCACTAACATGCTATTAGCTATGCATCTCTTAAAAGACAAGTATGCTAGCTTTCACAGCTTCACAGGAATAGTGTATCTTATAATCTCCTGGGAGAACAAGGAAATAATGTCCTGCCATATAACCTTATTCACAGGGTCCTACTTCCAAGAAACCTGACTACGTGCATTCCCTGGTGGTCTATGCTTGCGTTTGGGGCCACAGGATGAAGTGATCATACAATAGAAAATCTTGCCAGGGTATTGTCCTCCATGATATTTCCAGGATATTGTCCTTCAGAGCCTTCCAGTATCTAAAGGGGGCCTACAGGAAGGCTGGGGAGGGACTATTGACAAGGTCTTGCAATGACAGGACAAGGGGCAATGGGCTTGAACTGGCAGAGGGGAGATTTAGACTGGATGTTAGGAGAAAGTTCTTTCGAGTGAGGGTGGTGAGACACTGGCACAGGTTGCCCAGGGAGGTTGTGCCTGCTCCCTCCCTGGAGGTGTTCAAGGCCAGGTTGGACAAGGCCTTGAGTGACCTGTGCTAGTGGGAGGTGTCCCTGCCTATGGCAGGGGGTTGGAACTAGCTGATCCTCGAGGTCCCTTCCAACCTTACCATTCTATGATTCTATGATTCTATGCCAAGCCCCCTGCACTACTCTTTTTGTGTGCAAATATAAAACTATTAGGTGTTCCCAGCTCCCCAGCCTTAATTCTCAGCCTACGTAAATTGTATTCCTCTTAAACTGAAAAAACACCTCAAAATTTAATTTCTTGGGTCTGAGACAGGGAGAGAAACATAGATACTTTAACTTGGTGTTGCCAGTAAAGGATAGAGAGTTGATCAATGATCCACAGGTTTGGTGTGCACCTTTGTGAAAGCATGCCTTAGTGTTTAGGAACAGTCTGGAAATGCTAATGACATTTAGGAATGATCAGGAAAGGAACAGGAAAGAGAAACCCCTACAGTATTATATGCCTGCGTGTGCAGGGGCACCCAATATCTCAAATGCTGCCTGCTGCTGTGATTCTTAATCTCAAACCTCACATATTCCATGTGTGACAGGGACATTGATTGCAATCACATGTAAATTCTGTGTAAAGGGTTAACCCTCCTGGGTCGAGGGAGTGGTCAGAACTTGACCCCAGGTCTGCTTGACCCTAGGTGCAGTGTTTAGCCCACTCCCACTTCCTGTCTGGACCCCCTATATAAACAGAGGAACTTCCTGTTGCTCCCTCTCTCTTCGTGGACTGTATGTCTGACACCACCCTTGTTCTTATTCTCCTGTCCTACCTCATGGCCAGTCTCTACCACACGGTGGACATCTCTTCAATCCACTACCATCCATCTGGTTGTATATATATTTTGTATCTTGTTTTCCCTTCCCTATACCTATTTGTAACTCTTCTACCTTAAATACCTCTTATTTGTTGTTAAAGTTTTCTTTTACCTTCAAAATTGTAGCCAGACTGGGTGGTTTTATCCCTTCTGTCTCCTCCTTTCTTTCCCCCTTTCCAAAAGTGGGGGAAGAGGGGAAGGCATCCTACTATTATTTATTGGTTTCACCTAAGAAACTAAACTCAAACCAATACATTCTGGAACACTCACAGGCGTCAGAGGACACAGACTTAGTGGGGTCATTAGTTAAAGGCAACTGAAGACTACTGAGCAGTCATACCAGTACCATCATGTCAACAGTGATGTTGACCAGTGTTGAGGCACTGAAGCTACCTGACTAATGAATTAGCTACATGGCTAATTCAAAGCCATGTGGGAATTCTGCTGGGAAAGACAGCCTTACCAGATGATAAGTAGCTGCTTCTTTTCCTTTCCACTGAAGGCTGATCTTTCCAAAGTGTCCCACATTTCCCAGTTCTCCAGGGTTCTTGCCATCTTGGCAGTTGCTCATATGGCAAAATGTACTTCCTGTGGATCTGCTCATCTGTACATATTTACACTTTCTAAATCATATTTATTTATAAATATTAATATATGGAAGGATTTAATTCCTTCTTCAGAGTTGTAATATTTTTGTACTGTTTGTTTTTAAAAAACAGTTCAGTGTCTAAGTAATTTAAAAGCTGTTATGGCTTCCATCCTTCTAGCATATTATTTCCCCTGGAGATATTAAATAACATTTGTTATCCATAACTTTTTAAGCAATGCGAGCTGTAGTTTCTAATGAATTTATATTTTCTCCTTTTGAAAAATTCCCTGTCAGAACTCCCTAAGTCTGGTAGGGGTTGTCTGCAGGGCTTCAGTTTTTATCCCTGTGCTCTTCCTTAGAAAGGGGACAATAACAATATATGAGAGTGTCTTAGTTTCCCTGTTCCTTCTTTTGTCTACATCTTTGCAAGTAAGTTCAGTATTGTTGGCACGCAGAGCAAAACAGATTTGGTAACCAGGTCCAAAGGAGCAATCTTTCCTTGGACAGAAGGACCAGACTGTATAGGGATCTGCTGTGTAGTGGAACATCAACTTTATTTTCTATGTTCAATAACTTAGACTGACAGAGCAGCCTACTGTTGGGCTTCTCCAAGACCAGGGCCACTCTGAGCTTTCTTCCAGTGTTTCTCATTCAAAGTTTCATTGTCCAACCTGCCTTGCTTCCTTCCTTCCTTGCTTCCTTCTCTACCTTCTTGCTTTCTGTCCTTCCACAGGCTTCTGTGACAGCTTCTGCTCTTTTAAGTGACTGATTGAAAAGAAAGAGGTGAGCTAGTATTAATCTATAGTGAAGTATCATAAAGCTACTGAGAGAACATTCAGGGAGCAGCCCAAGGTGAGAACAGTAAAGACAGCAAAGGTCACAGCTCCTCTGACTCTTGTCACAAGGTGAATATTACCACGACCATACGTGCTGCAGTGCTAAAACACGTTAAGAAGCTAGATAAGGAGTAGGTATCTCTTTATTTCCCCCTGCATATCAACTCACCTGCATTTATGGCACCAAATGAAGTCTCTGTTGGCCATTAGGTTTCAACAGTTCCTAATATGCTTACTATTTAAGCACAGTTCCATAATTTGCCCCTAAAGTACTTAGGAACTTCTGATCTGAGCATGGATTCTTTTAGTACAGCACCACTGTATGCAAAGGAATAAAGTCCAGACCTCACAAAACAATTTGCTTCTCTTTGAAAACATTAGGAGGCTAAGTGGGGAAGGGATTTGCAAAACCAACTCATTGCTTCTAGCCTCAAAACTGGACTGAAGCATATATTTAGGACCATGAGTGTGTGCTGAGACATGGGAATATTTGGGCATGATTAAAAGAGCTTTCAGCTGATGAGTCACATGTCAGAACTGACTGAAAATCTAGGGGGAATTTTGGGTCCAATGACAAGCGCTTTAGCCTGCAGCAACTGACAACCTCTGAGGAGTTTGCTGCTGACTGCTCAGGCTCTCAGAACTTAGACATGATTGCTACAGGCACTAAGGAAGAGACACTTTCAAGAGAACGAAAAATTCCGTGGTTTGAAGGCAAGTTTCCAGGGAAAATCAGGTCTCCAAAGAAGAAGGATCAGAGCGAAGGGAAAAGAGGAGAGTCCGTGAGGATGGAAGAAAAGGTCTGAAGGCACAGATACGCTGTCTTTGCAAATCTTACTCTGGCTTCATGGGAAGGACAGTGTTGAGCTGATGTTTTTCACACAGGCTTATGAGAATGAATGAAAATCATTCAGCTCTGAGATCCCTGCATCTTCACAGCAAGTTTATCAAACAGAACAGCAAAACTGACTTCTAGTTGGACTCTATAGAGCTTCCAAGCATACGAGGTGTTTTACTTTTTACTTAACTATGTAATGGACTGGCCAAAAACATATGTCCCTTCACCTGCTAAGATGAATGAGGTTATGTTACTTTTGTGTAGAGCCAAGTTAGTAAAAGAAAGACAAGCCAGGACAGTAAGTGGAGTCACTCACTCACCTGTAGTCCACAAACCCAGTCCGGTTCTGGTCTAGCTTGCGCGCTAGTTCCCTGATCTGGACTCGATCCAGTAGGATGCTTGATTACTAAAAGGAGAAGAGAAATGCTAACAAGCCTGTGTATATTTAAGCAGAAAAATCCTCCATATCAGACTAAGGTCTGGCCATCTTATAGTAGGTGAGCAGACAGACTGGTATATGGATGAAGGGATAGGAATAAAGTCCAGAATGGTTGTGGGGAGGTAATTTTGTTCCTTCATGATTAAAATAAGACTTTTTCCAATTTTTTTTTTCCCTAAAAGAGCATCATAGCTGGCTGACCCATTGCTACTGAGCCCAAGCACCATGGTGGTTTTGGCAGGAAGAGAGCTTTCTACTCAGTGTGTGGAGGCAAGGGTTTAAATGCCTCTTTTTCACTTTCTCATAGCAGGAAGACCTAAGTACCTATCCTATGCAAACAGCAGACCTCTGTGGCACTCTGAAGGTGATTCTTCATCACTGATGCCATCTGCAGTATTTATTTGCTGTCACAGCATTTCTCTTAGTCTCATTCAGGGCTCAGCTTTTGCAGTGGGTGAATTTAGCCCTTTAGCCTGAATAGCATCACCAGCAAGGCTGGCTGGTGGCTGTGCTGCTCTAGGTTTCCCTAGAGCAGTACCCTGCCAGAAGAGCATCATGGCCATGCTTTCAGGGGCACACCTGCATCATGGCTTTCCAGAATGCTGCCACAGGGATCTTCATGTTTCCATCCTTGTCAATATTCCAAAAAAAAGTCCCAGAGTTGTAGGTTGTGCTCTTTCAAATATTTCTAAGAGAAACAGAGATAAAGCATAGGCATAATCATGAAACAGCCACTGGTACCTGCCTCCAGTTCTCCTCTTATTCTTCCATCTGTCACTCTGCCTTTGTTTAGCCCATCACTGAGATACAGAGTCCTTAACTCCTTGTGAAGCCTCTGACTTTTATTGTCAGAATAAAACCCTTTTGTTCAGGTTAATCCCATTCTTCACTGTTATACCTCCTTCTCCCCCTACCTTGACTCAGCAGTAAACCTGCATCTTCTGATAACTGCACATGGCTATTTGGTCTTCATCCCAGCAGCCACTGCTTGGCTAGGTTGTCTAATCCAGAGACTGTCTTCCTGAGATCTCTGATCACTTTAGCTGCTCTTCTTTAACTTCCTGTCTGTTTGAACGAGGTCGCATCTGAGCACCATAATGGCTGTTAAAAACTGCAAAGCATGCTAGTGTGAACATCACTAGCTGTGAAGCACAGCAGTACTGTTTGATGCAAGCTAACTGCCCAAGCTTTTGCTTAAGTTCACCTGAATCTGTATCTACAGCAAAATCTATCCAATTAGTTGAAACCCTGCTCAGCAGCTAAGAAACAGAAGCTGGTAGTGCAAAAGTGTTACTGAACTCAGCATTGCTTAAGTGCCTGCGTTGTCTTCCAGTAAGGAGGACAGCACCATCTGCTGCTATCCATAGAAATTACAGACCTCGAAAAGCTAAGAAATGTTCATTTAGGACAGTATTTGCTTATAATACCATATGAAGTACACTAATTCTGATGTAAAAGTCAGCTGTTGAGGTGGGCTTGTGATGAGTATGGATACTCATTTGGATCCAACCTGAAATCAGTCAATCAATCAATCAGTTTTACACAGCAAGCAAACATCTAATCAGATTCCCCCCTCCCGTACCCTCAGATCCTAAGACATTAGCTACTCTGGAAAACCAAAGGATTTACTTAGCCAGTCTGCATGGTCTGAGATATGTGAACATTGTGACAGTCTTTGTGAAAATACTCTTCTGCAGGGGCCTGGCTGAATTCCCCATGTGGAAGAAAGCTTACTCCTTCCAACCTCCGTCCTTCCAAGTGCTTGGAACATGTATGCTGTGTGCAGTGGAGCTATGGACTGCAATTCAGTAGCTCACCTCAATGACTTTCATGGGATTTGGATGATGCTTGGGGATCTTGGCAATATGACCTTCAACCTCACCATAGACGACATCTAGTTCAGGATGCATTTGATACACCAAATCCAGCAACTTGACAAAAGTTTCATTCACCAAGACATTCTAGGAGGAATGCAAAGTGCAGTCAGTGTGGATGCCCAAAGAACAATAAAGACTTGTTTGTATTCACAAACTCATCTAAAGTTAACATTAACCATTCTCTCTTAGGAGTGGTGCCACCTTCTGTCTCTACTTTTCACTTTCAGGAATCCCAAGGAGGCCTGACCCTAAAGAAGTGTTCTTGTTTCTCCTTTCATGTCTGAGATAGAAAAAGGTCTACTAATTTCTGTAGAAAGTAGCTTAACGCAAGGTAGATAAGGAAGTGTGGGGAGGAGTGGCTGGAAAGCTCCCTGGCAGAAATGGACCTAGGGGTGCTGATCAGCAGCTGGCTGAACATGAGTCAGTGGTGTGCCCAGGCAGCCAAGAAGGCCAAAGCATTCTGGTTTGTATCAGAAATAGTGTGGCCAGCAGGAGTAGGGAAGTGATTGTATCTCTGTACTTGGCACTGGCAAGGCTGCACCTCATATTATGTTCAGTTTTGGAGTCCTTACTATGAAGAGATTTAGGTGCTGGAATGTGTACAAAGCATGACAACAAAACTGATAAGGGGTCTAGAGAATAAGTATTATGGTAAGCAGCTGAGTGTCGTGGTAGGCTTAAACAGGCCAGAATAGGCTTATACATGTCCTGGCTTGCCCAGACATGTTTTTCTGCTCTCCCTCCTTCTGTTATGGGGAGAGAAGCAACTGGGGGAAAGAGGACAAAGAACCTGGAGCCACTGAGTCTAAGGACTCTGGCCTGCCCATCCTGTGGTAAACAAGGCAGATGCACTTGGCTTGTGCCTGCCTCATGCAAGGCCTACATTTTCCCCAAATTTGGGTAAAGCAAGCCTGTGGCTTCATCTAATATGATCAAGCTTGACTAACTGCCATTCTGGTTGGCTATTCTGTATCCAAAGGCCCATTAGTCTCAGGCTGTATTGATAAAAAGAGATGAGCAGGTGACACAATGTGCTCTGCCATTGTATTTGTGCTTGCTTGCTGCTTGTTACTGCCTGTTGCCATTGTTCACTGACTTCTTGTGTCCTGAACGACCTGGAAACTGCCTGCCTCCAGTTTACCAGGAACAGGCTCTAAATGCCTCCACGCGATCGGCCTGCACAGCCAGTGTGACACCATGCTGAGACTGCACATGGCATTGCATCCTGCCTGCACCTGAAAGCCTCCTGCCAAGGCAGGAAGTCCTGGACACACAGATNCTACCTCAGAGAAACTTGGAGGTGGAAGTTCTAAGGCGAACATTCTGGGGATAGGCCATAGAATGGCAACAATGGATAAGTTAATATAATCTCATTGGAGCATCAAAAGCTTTATGTCTGGAAGCACAGCTTGTACTTGCCCCCTTGCTGCTTCCGCCGCTTCGCCTGCGCCTGTTGCTATCTTCCCCTGCCACTGTTTTGGCTGCTGCTGCTGCTTTTGCTGCTTTCGCCACCGCTTGACCCCTTCCCCATCTTCCTTCAGGTTATTATATATTCTTGTAGTTGTTGTATTTTTTTTCCCCTACACTGTTATATTTAGTTTAAGAAATACAATTTTTTTTCCTGACTTCACAAAAAAAACCAATACGTGTTGTGGTAAGTTTATTCTACCAGGGGAGGGACCCACCCTAGGGAGGGACCCACCCTAACCTGGTACAACAGGCTAATTAGAAGCTAATGTCTTGGGACAGGCTGGCCAGGGAAGTGGTTCAGCCAGCATTCCTGGAGATATTTAAAATACATGTAGATACGGTGCCTAGGGACATGGTTTAGTAGTGGACTAGGTGTAGAGCTGAGTTAGTGGATGGACTCAATGTTCTTGAAGATCTTTTCCAGTCTAAGTGAATCTATGATTCTAGATGTTCATCAGGTAAATGTCTACACCAAAGACACTTAGTGTTAGATGGTTCGAGTGATTCATGATCATCCCTGAGACAGTTCTAGATAGGTGTCCTCTCCATTCAGTTGAGATGCAGACTGCAAATAGAACAGTTAATGGCCAAAATGTGCCAATGCATTCTTACAGCTTTTTAGAAGCTTAAGGTCTACTGTTCTTCATATACACCAAAAGCTTATGATCAGCTGTGCATGGAGTTCTTGATTGCTACAACTCACAGTCTAGAACAAACCTGGGTCTGGCTGGGTTTGCTAGCTTCCAAGCAGCTTCAAGAGGTTTATGGGTGCAAAGTGCCTCTCTGAAGCTGTTCAGATATTGTTGCACTGTGCACATTTGCAGACTGTCCTAGTCCTGGGAACACAGCACAGGAGAGCCTGATCTAGCTCTTCTGGCTGCCAGCTCTCTCCAAGGCTTGCCAGCCTGGGCTTAATCCCATGAGAACGCCAGCAGATGGCCAGTGCAGCCTCAGAAGCAGCATAGCCCAAGCACTGTGTCTGCCCTAACAAACCGTGCTGGGGCCGGGTGGCACCTGGAGGGAGCCAACTTGTACATTTCTGCATGTTTGACACAGTCCACGGTCCAGAAAAACAACACAGCAACAGCTGAAAAGCAACAGCATTTCCTTCTGTGCAGTGAAGGTGAAGGTGGGCGTGTGCTGGCTATTTTCAGTCACAACTGCTATAGAATATTTGATAGCCAGTATCTGCAAGCTGACGCCCTATAAAGAGTAGCTTATGAAGAGAATGTGGGGAACAGTCATGCTCAGAAATGTCAGAAGCACTAAATTGTTGTTAAAAATGTGTCTTTCCATGATTTTGCCTTTGCTAGTGCTGTCAAATGCATGCAGAGGTTTCTAGATGTGATCCTTATTCAAAATTCCTCTCATAGACACACTAGTTCTTCACTTTATAGAAGTCAAGATAAGCATTTATCACTGGGCAGAAGAGGCTTTTGTTTATGTCTTCCTTTAAGTGTCCTAATTTCTTAAAGGTTTGGAGCTGTGTACTTGCAAATACTCTGAATTGAAATGCAAGACTCCCTACATCACAGGTGGAAGGAAGTCTGTTGTCAGACAGATTAGATGTTTGCCTCCAAGCATTTGACTGGGATACTGAAATGTCATTGTAAATTTATGCCATCGATCATTTATCTTGTGAAATGCCAGGTAGTTTGGACTTTTTGAAGGGTGAGGTGAAGAGACTATCTGCTAACTCTAAGAAGCAGGAATTCATAATGAGATCTGTGTTGGACTGAGGATTCTTACTATTAATTAACTTCTTGCCTCAAAATTTCTTACGTGCCTNTCCCACACAGCCCATTTTAGTTTTCCTTTGCAGAATGAAGCCTGACTTCTTGCAGATTTGGCAAAGAATTCTCTTTCATCTTAATTTATGCAGGGAAAATCATCTGCCCTAGAGGAATGCCTGTTCTTCAGATGATCTCTGTTGAAAGCCTTCTATACTCTCAGGAGAGACCACAGTTGAATGTTATTTATTCTGCTTTGGGTTAGATTCTTTCTTCAATACAGTAACCACAGGACAGAGAAACACATCCAGATGTTACTTAGATACTCCTAATCTGCCCATAGACTTTTGGTTTTCGGCTTGTTTCAGGTGTGAACTCATTATTTACATTCCAAGTCCCAAACCTTATCTTCCTGAAAATACTTTCTCCTTTAGTGGCAATGCTGCCGAACAGGACAGAGTGTCCTGAGGCCTCTGACAGCTTGGGTGACTGCTCCCATGAAACATCGATGAATGAATGAATGGGAGGGTCAGGAGAGGGTTGATAGCTGATGAGTGCCCAGGTCTCTGCTTAGTGCTTGTCTGCATTGCAATCCCTTCTCTCACTCAGGACCTCAAGAAGCATTTCTGGCTCTCCCATTTTAGAAGCAGCACATGAAGTTACAACAGTATGTGTCTGACTTGCTATGGAGTAGCATACTAACATTTGGATTCTTTGATTTTTATATCCTTCCACACCAGCCTTTTAATTTTTGTTGTTTTCTCTTGTTTTCCCCCTTGCATTTTATATAATTATAATTATTTATATTAATAATGGTATTATTATTAAATTGGTTTGCTTTCAATACCTTAAAGCATGCATTTACTCATACATACTAACAGGGTATCAAAGCACTTCAGAGTATCTAGGATCTTAGGCTACCCCTGAAGTGAGACAGCTCAGGGAATGAAGAGACTTAATCCTCCAGTGGGAATTCACTCCTTGTTGTTCTACTGTTGCAAAATGGAAGACACTGAAATGAGATGATAGCTCTCTCTAGAGCTAGCCAAAGGCATAGAAGGATCCTAGAAGGGCTGTCAAATAGTAGCCCCTTTTTTATTAATGGCTGTGCATAAATGAAACAAACAGCAAGTATCAAACCAGCTTTGGAATAGGGCAGCTCTATGATTCACTCAGTTCCTAAAAATGCTTAGTGTATGGTCCTGGAGGTTTTCCAGAACATAGGCTCTTACTGAGATATTGATCTCCTCCATCATGGAGTTTGGGTTCTTTCTAACAGATGTGCCTAGTGCTGTGGCACCTTCCAAGGTCAGGGGATTATTTGCCATCTGTGGAAGAAGAGACATAGATTCAGATTTTTTTTTTTTTAGCTGAATTCCTAGAGAATGGTCTTGGATTGAGAAGACATGTTAGTTCTCAACCCTAACCTCTGAAGCCAGCGTGGCTTATCTATTCCAGGATTATGGAATCCCAGTTTACTAGAGGACAGTTTTGGTTCTCTTTTACCAGTACTTCATAATACTTCTTTCCTCTAGGTAGTGCCATGGCACTGCCCTGACATGGCAGTGATGGTTTATCCTGTGTTTGAGTACATTTTTAGCGAATCATGGACATACTGAGAAAGGCACTCTTGTCCACCTGCACATTGCAGTGTGGACCTTTGCCTTAGGCTGAAATGCACATCATGTACACGTAGGTACCTTCACAATTACATTTTATGTAGATCTGAGTGCCTAGGCTCTCCCCTGACTGACATGACAAGTGACAGAAATCAACCACTTTGGGGTAATAATGGACGTGGGGTTGTGCCAGCTCAGGCCCTGGGGGATCTTTTGAGGGAACAGTACAATTTAGTTGCCCTGGAAGAAATTCACAGGATAGAATTTCTTTCCACTGTGCACACCTTCAACTCAGCACAATACTAATTTCCTCCAGTTCTAGTTCAGACAGTTCACTTCTGTTTTCTGTTTCTCCTGATTCTGATCTTTCTTCTGCCTCTGTTTATTCCTCCAGCCCTGCCTGGGCTTTATTTTACCTTCAGGATTTTGAGCTGTCCATTGACTTCAAGGCCCTTGCAGAGCTTCTTTGCTCCATCGTTGTAGATCTGGTTGTTGCTGATGTCCAGGTGAACCAGCACATTATTGACTTTGAGAGCTTCTCCTAGTGCCAGTGCTCCCTGGTTGCCAATGCCATTCCAAGAAAGGCTGAGTATTTTCAGTGCACCATTTGTCTTCAGGGAGAAAAGAAGAATCTTAGCTACTGCATGCCCATTATTTGTACCACTCTACCTTTCTTGCCTGGCTGAGACAGGAGCATCCCTTAAGTCACACTCAGTCACAATGAATCCAGCATCTCTGCAATGTCACCAGAGTCTCTCCACCTATGTAAGTCACCAGACCTACTCAGTGCTTGAGTCTTTTCTTCTGGTGCTGACTTCCACTGTCAGTAGTATGAACCTTGCTAGAGCTACTGAACCCTGCACAGAACTCAGGGATGTGAATTCCCAGTAAGCATTTCAAGCAAATAATAGCTGCAAAGAGTATCACAATGATTCTGGGTGTTCCTACCCTCAGACCTGTGCCCAGTGCTACTGTCCCGCTCCTCTTCAGATGGTTCCAGCTCAGGCCCAGAATCTCCAGTCTTGTATTGCTGGCTAGGAGAGAGAAACTGGAATGTTAGCTCACGAAGAGTGGTCTAAACACAGCTGCTGATCCACTTAGAGACTAAAAGAAAGTTTGCTGGGGGTTCAGCAATAGCCTTTGTTGATTGCAGTAGGAGGAACACCTGTACTTAGCCTTTGCTGTCCACAGCAGCCAAAGAACAGAGAATAGGCTGGGTATCACAAGTACTAAGTTGTGAGGGAGGAAGGTAGAGAGATGGAGTATTTCTTATATTAATAGACAATGTCTCTTTTTCTCACTGTGAAAAATGGCTGGATTCTCCTGCCACATCTAAAATACACACTAACTCACTTTACATATGTTTGATTAGCAGGAGAGAGGAGTTTGGCTTGATACAGTAGCTGTGCCCAGCTGCATGTATGCCACTGCCAATTCACATGCGTAACACAATTCATGCTGTAAGTCCCACTTAGGGCAGGATATGTGTGAACTCGTTTGTGTCTACTGTGACATGGAGAAGGGACAGGACTTGCTGCCAACACTTGAATTTCTTTCTCAGAGACAATTTCTCGTCCAGATTTTCCATGGATGGGAGGTTGGGTGGAGGCAGATGGTGAATTAGCTGACTTAAAAATATTCCTTCAAGAAACAAACCATAGAAAGAACAGATTCTGCAGTAATCTCGGCTGCTCCTGCCTGGAGTGAGCTGAAAGTAAAGCAAAGCTGTTAGACCTTTAATGCTGGAGAGGCATTTTTCCAGGCTAGGAAGGTCACAGGTTTTTAGCACCGATCCCTACATTGCCTACAGGCTTCTCCAAGGCAGGGACACAGTATCTTGTTTTCATTGATCCATCTTTTAATTACATGGAATGAGATACATATCAGTGGAGATACTGAACCTTGAGAAGGAAAGTGTTAATTATAAGGAAGGCACTGAGTTACTGCAAAGCTCAGGGAACACTGAATGCTCATAGCACAGGCTTGTGGCCATTATGGTTGCAAGCTCGTTGGACATCCTGTGGGAGGAGGAGCTGTCAGATACTCATGCAAGTCTCTCAGTGCACTAAAAGCATCTGGGATTACTGTAACTGTTTCGTTTGCTTTCCCTCTCCAGGGCTACTAGCACACTCTGAATCTTGCTTTGTTTGAACAAAGAAATTAGGCAGCTTAATTTTATTTCTTTCTAATCTGTTTCTCTTGCAATTGCTGTGCAGTGCCTCAAACCATTAAGGTTTGGGCTGCTTAAGAAATATTGAAATTAATCCTGAACTTTGTAATCAACAGCTTAAAACAATCAAGACTTCTGATCTTAATAGATTTTAGTAAAATGCAATTTTCTGATTTATACTCCCTGAGGGACTTCTCTTCCAGCTCCCTTCTCTCTGACACATGCTGCCCTGTTACTGTTGTTTCTTGTTGTGCATTTGTGTTCTGATACATCAGTCATAGTTGCTGTGGTCACCCGTGGTGATGAGGGTGAGCCTGTGGACCAGGCAGGAAGCTTGGAATCTGGGCACCCTGTCATTTCTACTACCCATCAAGTCCTGGGTCATTTTTGCTGGAGAAGAAAACACATGTCCACTGTGCTGATGCCATCAAGGCTCCCAGTGCCTGTATGCCTGGCTTCGTAGGAGTCATAAATTAAGTTACCAAGCATCTGTCCTAGGACCTGTCCTCCCTTCTCAGAGAAATCGTTGTGGCCGAGGTCCAGCTCCTTCACTTGGTAATTGCTCTGCAGAGAGACAAATGTGCAGAAACAATGAGATCTTACAGTCAGCTGCAACCAGTTGCCATGTTGAGGCCCCCACATGAGGATGAAGCAGAGGGATATCAGGAATCTTCTGTGCATGGGGGGATCATCAGCATGGAGACTGTGGCACTGAGTGTCCCAAAACAACGCTTTGTATCAGAGATACAACATCACAGTGATCATCCTCCCACAACAGCATAGCCAGTGGAACTTTGTGTTATGCAAACTCTCCTCACACAGCTCAAGTCTGGCCTGCAACACATCCTGCAATTCTGTTCCTGCCCCTGTTTCACTCCCACCAACGTACCCTGGCCAAGAGCACTTTCTGTTAACAGGTCAAGGCCTTGCTTCAGGACAGCTTCTGGTGGAACCAAATAATGCAGGGACTTTGAGACAGGAGCTAACCAGAGAAGTCAATCATCTTATTTTTACTGTAGAATTGCAGAGTGGTATGAATTTGGGTTACTTGTGCTTCTTGAAATTTGTTTGTCACTCAGATGTCATTCTGTTGTTCTGTTACATAGTCCTGAATGGTTCTCAGCCAGACTCACACAGCTGTCCTGAGAAAATGTTAACACAGTCCATGCTGCTCTGTGTCTTCCCAGCCTCTCTCATTTCTGAAGCAAGAGGCACTTAGAGTTATGCCAGGAAATATTACAGGCATTGCCAAATGAAACCATGCAAGGTCAGTGGCAGTTTCAAGCCAGGGCTGCAAAAGGCCTTAGATTTCAGACAACTCACCATTAATGCCTCAGTGAAGTACAGTGCAGTCTCCTCTCCAAAATTGTTTCCTGGGGAAGAAAAAGGTGTTAACAGTGTGCTGAGCTCTGCTGTGGTGCTGTGCTGGAGTCTGCAGGAAGCTGTGCTTTTAGGAAACCTCTGGTTAATCACAGCCTATGTCTGGCTGTGAGAAATCAGTCGCTGTTCCACCTCGCTGGAGTAGAATTACCCCAAGATGTGGAAGACACCTCAACAGTTACCTAAGTTTCTCATGAGGGACTAGTTTTCAGAGGTGCTAAAGGCTGAGCAGTCCAAATATTTAATCACATCACTATAAATCTAGATTTCCACTGTTATGCTGAGTTCCCATCAGAGACACAGCTGAGAGACTAATTTTGCCCACAGTCTGACTAATATTCTCAGCATGGACTAGTATTGTCAGCATGAGAGACTGGAAGGAAACACATTATTTCACTTCCACTGCCATCACTGTTTTTTGCATACAGCTCACCTGAGAGGCGAAGAGCATGGAGGTAGGACAGGTTTTCCAAAAGCAAACTTGCAATGGCTTCAGCTCCTGCTGTGTCTAGATGGTTATTGGATGTTCTGGAAGAAAAGAAGGAAAGAAGGGAGGATGAGAAGTATGAGTCCAGAAAATGAGTCACCTTTATTATTTTCTTAATGCTCAAGAAGATGATCAGAGGGCTGGAGCAGCTCTCCTATGAGGACAGGCTGAGAGAGTTGGGGCTCTGCAGCCTGGAGAAGAGAAGGCTTCAAGAAGACCTTATAGTATCTGAAGGTCTGAAGTATCTGAAGTATCGTTCTTAGCTAACAGAAAGAAAACATGTTTTGGTCAGAAATTTTCCTTCTCCAATATGATCTGGGGAAACTTTTCTAAATAGATTAAGAGAAGGCTTCAAGGAGACCTTATAGTAGCCTTTCAGTATCTGAAGGGGGCCTACAGGAAGACTGGGGAGGGACTGTTTACAAGGTCTTGCAGTGACAGTGTCTCACCACCCTTTCTCCTAACACCCAGTTTCAATCTCCCCTCTGCCAGTTTAAACCCATTGCCCCTCGTCCTGTCATTACAAGACCTTGTAAATAGTCCATCCTCAGCCTTCCTGTAGGCCCCCTTCAGATACTGGAAGGTTACTATAAGGTCTTCTCGAAGCCTTCTCTTAATCTATTTAGAAAAGTTTCCCCAGATCATATTGGAGAAGGAAAATTTCTGACCAAAACATGTTTTCTTTCTGTTAGCTAAGAACGAACCAGAAAGACTTAGTTACGGTAATCATTTTCACATCTGCTAATGAAGAGAAGGGTTTCAGACTCACCAGACATGCACACCTGCTCTTCAGAAGCTTGTATTTTTTAAAAGAGCAGCATAAAACATCATGACTTTTACAGTGTGAATGTTTTTGCATGAGAACAAAAGCTATTTGGTAAAACTCATAAGGCAATTAATTGGTTTTCTTTTAGATGACTCAACTTGGTGAGCAATCATTTTCATTACAAATTATGTCAGTTTGGGTACCAGTTCTTGAAGGGAGGAATTCTCTCGTAGCATCTCAGCTATGCATATGGCTCCTTCTGCCTGAATGCAATTGTCTTCCAACTCTAGATGGGTGACAGTTGTGTTGGACTGGGGAGAGACAAAGGCAAACAAAACACAGAAAAAACTGCTGCTAAGTTAATGAAGGGGATGGTTTGTTCAGTTCAACAGGCACTGGTATTTCCTCCAAATCTCAGAAAGCATTACAAGTCCAGAACAGGATGGTGATCAGGGGATGTACATAGCTATGACGGCAGGAATTGGTATACAAAAGATATGTTCTTTTTTGGAGAGGTTTTGAGTGGGTAGGACTTTCTGCCAGCCCAGAGACTCAGGCTCAGATTCAAGCTCCAACTCAGGCATCTTCAGCCTGTCCATTGGTGACTGTAGAACATCTGTATGCAGAACCCAGAGTGCAAGATACTAATCCCTCCAGCCCTACCTCTGGCCCTGCAGGAGTTAGGAATACTAAGGACTTGTGACCCATGAAAGAGCATCACTTTGCTCTTGGACATAACTCCAGCAAAGGCCAGCAGCTGCCACACAAGATTTTCCTGTGCAGGGATTTAGAAGCTCCTATACATAGACTTTTTCTCCCACACTGTATATTCAGTGATGACTCCCAGGACTGAGAGAGGGCTAAAATGCCTATTGTGACACCACCCTTACTGGCTACTCACCACCAGAGCAATAGCAATGGCTTTGACACCTTTGGGTCCTAGACCGTGGTGGTTCAGGTTTATATAAGGCTTGGTCATGTTCTCAAGAAAGTGTGAAACAGGCACAACCTCCATCAGCCTGCATGCTTCCAAGTACAGCTCTGCATCTGTGATGTTTGCAAAGGCCTTCTCAGAGTCTGTGGAGAAAAGGTATATTGGTGAGTGGTGCTTTCAGGTCCTCCTTCCTCTTTTAAATAAACTAAATAATAAAATTACATAATACTATGCAACAACAGTAGGGTTTTACTCTTAATGCCTCTCCCCATCCCTTTATTCCAGACCTCCAAGAGTTAATAAATCCTCCTTGCATTTGGCATCCAGGGACTTGCTGCATCTTCTCACCAGTCTGCAATGTGACTAAAAACCCTTCTTGGTGTAATTGAGAATTCTTGACATCAGGCAAAAACATTTTCTTTTCTTTTCTTTTCTTTTTTTTTTTTTCAGTTTTATTTTAATGGAAGCACACAGCTGATATTGCCAGCAGAGCAAGGGCAGCTCAGAACATTTTGGCTTATAACCAGCAGAAAGAATCCTAGCATTCTCATCTTGGCCACTGGGTGTTGTTGACACAGCTGCAGTGAGATGTATCAGTGCAGCTGGTGGCTGTATTTCCACAAAAACCTGTCATTTGGAATTCCTTCATCAAATCCTCTACTTAGAGCTCATATTTCTCCATGTTGTTATATGCATTCAATGATCTGACCTCAAGACAAATGCCCCTCTCATCAAAGCCATTTTCCAGTTCAGTCTGAGGCCTCTAACAAAACAGTCTTTTGTTCTTGCATTCTTATGGGTTTTGATTTTCCTTCCATTTAGAACAAGTTAAAAAGTTCTCATGCCGAATTATGGGCAAATTCTACTGTTAAAAAAATGAGTGCAAGACTTGTTTAGCCAGAGGACTGACTTCCCTAGGCAGAAGATAAGAGGAAAGCCACCAGAAAAGCCCAGGACAGTTGTGGCAAAGGTATAGTAGACAGGCTGCAGTTGCTATGCAGTGTTCCATCAGCAGTGCAGAAAAGAGGGCCTCAGTCCTACCCTTGGGTTCAGCTGAAAGGGAGAAGCTTCTGCTGCCCAGGCATTGGGCTGGGCTGGTTGTGTTAGTTATTAAAGACTACAGGAAAGAAAAAGGAACAATGGAATAGTCATGGTGTATAGAAAACAGTGAAAGTAAAATGCTTGACCTCAAAGGGAGAGCTCTTAGAGGGAAATTCATCTGCCTTCACCTTTATCAACTGACAGATAAGGTGTGGTTGTCAGGACGCTGTCAGGGTTGTGTCCACTGTCTCCATTTTGAATATGTACCAATTGGTAGGTACAGTTCTGACTGTAAGAGAAAGGCTAGTGAGGGCAGATGGTCAGGAAACACCTTCAACTTCTAGGTCAGTGGCAGGCCCTTCTGTGGCCTTCCTTGCTGAGGCATCAGTCAGCGACACAGACTCCAAAGACTCATTGATTTTAGGTACCTCTTCATTCTGATCTGTCATGAAACCAAACAAGATCCATTTTGTCAATGTAAGGCCAGCAGAGATGTGATTCTCTGGAAGTGATAGACCTCCCACTGCTCTCACTGAAAACTCTGTCCCTCTTCAACATGCTGTGGATGCATTCCTTCAAGCCCACTGCTTCCTGTGGATTGCATGCAAGTGGTGCTGACCCTAGTGTAGACATGGGCTCACTCTGGGGCTGCAGATCTGCAGACTGGTCATGGCCTGGCAGCTTTTGGAAAGAGCCATGCACAGAGTCTGTAGCCCATGTGTGGAAGACTCACAGTTGTCCTGCATTAGATCTTCATTCCTTATTTTCAATTTCTGAGCCCACTGGGTAAAGCAAATTTTCCTTCTGCATCCTATTTCCTCACAAACCCTCCTAGCTCTCCTAAACTGACTCACACTTGCTCAAGGCATGGGCAGGATACCAGTGGCTGACACTGCAATCAGACTGGGAATGCTTTGTAGTACTCCTCAAGCGTGGCAGAAGAGAAAGTATTTGAACACTATAGTATATTGAAACTGAGTGTAATAGGTGATACAGCTTCTCTTGCCTACAATTCATAATTTATTTTATAGTTAGAAGAAGAATTTGGAAAAAATAAAAAAAATAAAAAAATGCATTTTAAAAAATATTAAGAGTAATTTTGACAAAATAATTTCTGGCTAATAGCATAACATTCCCCCNATCCTAAGATCACAACTCCCCCCCCCCCCCCCCAATCTTTCTTTTAATTCCCTGTCATTGCTTTTATCACCTTCTTCCCATACTCATTATTTCCTTTTAGAGCTGCAGGCTATTGACCTTGTAAATTTGTACCCTTCTTGGATGTCACATCATTGATGTGTGACATGGAGCTTGCAGTTCGGCTGTTCATTCAACCTATGTGAGGGAAAGACTGGCCAGCTGGCACACACATCACTGCATTTCAACCAGTCCTACAGCTACAGCTGCAGCTCCTTCCTTAAGACCTTTTCCTTCTGCCAGACTTCATTTGTTCAAATGATGGGTTTACTTGCATTAGTTTAGCGTGAGGAAGACAAAAGAAAGAGTAAAAATAGGTCTAAATCCCATGTAAAGAACCCATGAGACAAGTGGAACCACAGATTTGGGACATTATGACAATATTCACTGATCTTCTGTGTTTAATAGCTCTACAGTGCTAGACATCATGATAAAAATAAACTTCCCATTCAGGGGAACAGACACTCTATGCTATATAGCTATGCTATGGCATATGCTATGCTATGCTGGTTACAATCAGCATAGTGGAAAGTGGTGGGTGTGGAGATGGCTTGTATTAGAAACACAGTGACCAGCAGGAACAGGGAGGTGATCATCCCCCTGTACTCAGCACTTCTGAGGCCACACCTAGAGTACTGTGTTCAGTACTGCGCCACTCACTACAGGAAGGACATTGAGGTGCTGGAGTGTGTCCAGAGAAGGACAGTGAGGCTCATAAAGGGGCTGGAGCAAATGGCCTACAAGGAGCTTCTGAGGGATCTGGGGTTGTTCATTCTGGAGGAGGGTGAGGGGAGACCTCATTGCTTGCTTCAGCTAATTGAAGGGAGGCTGTACCTGAAGGCTTCTTGATGAGAAGCGACAGGACTAGAGGAAATTGTTTCAGGCTGAGCCAGGGGAAGTTCAGGCTGAATATTAGGAAATATTTCTTCAATGAAAGGGTTATCAAACATTGGAATGGTCCACCCAGGGCAGTGGTGGAGTTATCATCCTGGGGAGGTGTTCGAGTCCCATCTGGAGCTTAGGGACATGGTTCAGTGCTGGGTCGAGGGTTGGACTGGATGATCTTTGAGGTCTATTGCAACCACCTATATTCTGTGATTCTGTGAGACTCCTTTATCACCTTTCCCTTCTCCAGATGCTGGGGCTGCAGATACAGCTTTGTGGTCATCCTTCCTCATGCGTGGCTTGCACCAGTCATGACCCAGGTGCTAAGAGGAGAGTTCACTCTGTGATTTGATGCATGACTTGTGAGGAATATATCCAGAACACTGTGAATCCCTTCTCTTGTGCTAGGTTAACAATGCCTGATCTCTGGGATGTTGCTTTATGTCTCCTCAGTTGTTTTGTACAAATATGCAATAAATCACACCAGCAATTTATACTTCAGTAGCTCTGTGGAGTTCAGAAAATGTTTCTTATCTTTTCCCTAACAATGAGGTCCTAGTTTGTGCTGCTGAACTAATGAATTGGTGTCTCTTAGAATTGATGGATGTAAAGGCCAGATGAAGATTTTAATAGATTGTTCTCCCTTTCTGCCAGGATAAAATCTAATTGATATGTACTAAGGAATTTAATCTGTGAAAGGAAGGTTGTCTTCACTTCTTTCATTCTGAATGTCTGGCCTAAAAAGTACAAGAATAGCAGCTCAGTTGAGGCAACTCATAAAATGAAACCCAGCATTTTGCAATATGCACACAAAGTTATACTAATGTAAATGCTCAGATATAGCATTTTTTTTTTAACATCCTGTAAGGAATCAGTTAGGTTCAGTGATATGCCAAACATGATTACACTAATTTGACAGTATTAAGCATTGAAGTAGTCTATGAGGGAAGAGCTATGAGACGTGATTTTTGTATCCAAGCAAAGTATTTAGCAACTGATATAATATCCTAAATGCTGTCATTTATTGGAAAATGAAGAAAGCAAGTTGAAAAAAAAACCTCTGTGTGCCTTGGCTTGGTCATGTAGTCAAAGGTATCAAACCATTGTCTCCTATGTCATTACCACTGAGGATATCAAAAGACTTCTAGAGAAATTATAAGCAAAATAGGTTAGGTATTTGTGGGATTTTTTTTCCCCTTTCTCCATCTCAGAAGAAATAATTCAAAGAAAAAGGGAAAACCAGCAGACATTTTGACAACTTTTTCCCTCTGGAATAAAGAAGGATGAACAATTACACCATTCTCCTACTATTGTCAGTTAGATTGAGCCAGCATTTTACCTACAACTATTTAATTCAAGGGAAAATGGCAACCAACTATCAACTGCTGAGGTACTTCCCAGTGATAATATTTTTAAATTTAGTGCTGTTAAAAGCCCATAAGGATTACTAATTTTAATATAATTGTTTGGGCTTGACAGCAGGTAATTAATTTTGTCTAATCCTGCTTAAGGAGTGAAAAGTTCCAAGAGTTCATAGCCAAGAACAGAAAGCTTATTAGCAGAAAAGCTAAAAGGGACTCATTCCAAACAGGCAATAAATTACTGTTGCAGAACCAGAAAAAAACCCCAGAACTACCTTTAGAGAAAGATGAGAAAGGATATTTAGACAAATGTCATTTTGAAACAACAGAAAATATCTGATAAAAGGCATCTGTCAGAGCAACTATTATGGAAAATTCTTATGTAACACTTCATAAATTACATTTGTATTCTGTTTAAATACAGAAAAACAAGAACCAAAGAGAGAAGTTGTCCTACATATCTGACTGCCTTAAAGCAACTACATTATGAAGGAAAATGAGAAATTGATTTGTAATGATTGGCAGACCAAAGGAGGCTTTGAATTTTGAGAGGAACCATTATGCTAAGCTAAGAAGTCAGGCCAAAGTCCTGTGAGCAGACCTGGACCATGACTCTGCTGTGTACAAACACTGCCTGAACAGCCAGTTCAGGAAAACTTTTGTTCCCCTTACACCCTGCCTGTCCTCCCAGGTGATGGAAGAAATCTGGTCTCACAAGGTGCTGAGCTCTGACATCTCCTGTGGGCATTAGGGGCAGCTGGGTAGAGTTGCCTGGAAGCTGGTACTGGCAAGCCCAGTTCTGATGCATTTTGTCTTCCAAGCTGCTGCCTGCCAGCACATGGTGTTTCTGGGCACCGGCACCCTGGATCCTTGTTCACCGCCTTTGTCCTCATTGCTGCCTGGCTTCAGGAATGGCAGCCTTCCCACCTCGTAATCAGCCTGCTGTAACAGCAGGCCCTCTTGGCTGCTAGCAATTTTCCTTTGGCCATTTCTTATTATTTCTGAAGTAAGTTTGCTAGTAACTAAACACTGCACCGATGTCCTTCTCAGACTCTTTCTCCATGTCACCACCAGCAAGAAGCAGGTTCCTTTGCTTTTTCTCTTCTGTGAACAAGGAGTTCACAACCACTTCCTAAATGTCATAAGTTCCTCACACCTAAATACAAAAAGCACAGCCACTTAGCTACAATCGAAACATCTCCAGGAGGAATGGTCCCACTTTTAACATCTGTGCTCTTGATTTATACTGCTTGTGAACAGCAGAATCTAATTTCCTGCTTGCAGGGACTGACAGGTGTCATGAGAAAGCCCTGTGGAGGCTGCAGCTGCCCTGTCCCCACCGCCCTGCCCTTCTATGACCTCATCTGCACCTTCTAACTTCAAGGTTGTAACATACAGTGCTGGAAACCCCATGGCTCTGGGATCCCATTGGCTCCTGATAACTGAGAAGAAAACAGCTGTGGTTTGGGCTGTGAACTCTCCTCAATGAATGAGACATTCAGGCTAGGCTGCTGATAAGAATTATGCTCTCTTTTTGAGTTCATATTCCAGTTTATACAACTTCATAAGAAAGGCAGACTGCAGCAGCTGCAGTCTGAAAGGAGATGAGGTAGAAGGACTGTATGCTCCACTTCAGTCTTGAACAGATTTAGTCATTCCTACTGACAAATTTCCAGTACAGTCCATAGTAAAGTGTGGCTTGTAAACTTGTCAACACTTAATGGGGCCTCAAATCAAATACCCACTTATCCCACCACCTACTACTGGTACCAAAATTGGTTCAGTGCTTGTAGTTTTACACCGTTTATGTAAAAGGGCTTTGTGACCCTTATAAGGGGCTAAAACCAAAACTGTAATGGAAGAGGTTTTCTGATAAAGGTTGAGCAGAACTAATATATACAGTCAGAAATCTTTCCATGAGGGATGTTGCTCAGTGAACATAAGCTTTTGTGCAGAGTTTGAAGCCCTCACACTGTATAACATGGGCTGTACCAAGAGGATGAAAAAGTTCATTTTCCCAAGGACAGAATATTTTTTGCAGTTTCATTCCTTTAGTTCTGTTAGATAAACCTCTCAAGGAGTCTGGTCATTAGGCACCATGGTAGGGTTACATTTGGATACAGAACAAAATGCTACAAAAGCCAGTGGAAGGACTGACCCTGAAGCAGATGACCATTGTCAGCTTTGATTTTATTGCCAAAGTTTGTAAATATTTTTCCAAGGCCAAACAACTGTGGCTGTCCAGATACTTGTTTGTGGTATCAGCTAACATTCCTCTCAGATTTCTGTCTAATTATCCTGATGTGGGTTGGTTCTAAAGATACTTTCTTAGATGTTTTTAAGATCAGCCTTGTTTTAAATGCCCCCTTTTTCTTTTAAAGATCAGCCTTGTTTTAAATGCCCTAGCCCTTAATGTTGCAGATCCCTCCTCTGGAGAAAGTTCTTCATTTTCTGACTAGAAACCAGTAACGGTTTCCAGAGGTTTGCTTACTGCACCAGGAGATGTGAGGCCACAATCCAGTTCTGTGCTTTACCAGAGACATCTGTGACATCTGAGACAAGTCACCATGTTTGTAGCCTGTGGTGTTCCATAACTGAGGATCTGAAAATGAGACTGGTGGGATTATTACCTATACACATTACAACATCAGCTCAGATCCCAGTCATGGACATCCATTGTGCTAATCACCATAAACAAATGGAGTAAGAGGCAGGCTGTCCATCAAAAAGTGCTTTGTGTAAGTATAACCCAGGAGACAGCAGTTGGTCATCATCACAGCAGCATTTGTCAGCACAAAAGGCAGGGATGACATGAGTCTTGACTTCATTTTAAGAGCTCATCTTAAAAGATTTGAGTTTGGAAAAATGCTACTAAGATCACACATTAGAAGTGTGTATTTTGTGTGAAAAGTTGTAGCAGTGCTCACTTTGCTCTATTTGCCTTTAAAGGCTGTTTACATTTGAATGTGGAACAAAGTAAAAATGCTAAAAATGTGGACTTCAGTCAAGACTTCTCTTTTCATATGGAACTGTCTGGTTTCAACTTGGAGCAGGTCTTAAGCTGCAGAGGCCACACCATGCTCGTACCTAGGTGAGAAGGAAGCGTTTTGCAGAGCTGTGATGACCTGTGCACAGCACACACTCCTGGACAGGTATTTTACCCATGCCCAATGGTTTTTGTCCACATAGAGGCTGCACTTTGCAAAACCTTGGCTATCATCAACTGTGTTTGAAAAGCTTGTGGAATTATTAACTTATCTGGAGTAGACGGGGCTTTGTTTGTTCGGTGGCCTTCCAGGGGAAAAAAATAACCTGGAAATTTTAATTTCTGTATAGATTGCTGTAGAACAGAGCATGAAAACTGTTGTTTGCAAGTACAAATTTCAGGGTGGTGGACAGTAAGCCTGCNGATCATCTTCGTGGCCCTCCTCTATGACCCTGCTTAGGGTCACAACTCGCCACTCTCAGGGCACAGCAGTGCTGCCAGACACCCGAAGGCTGAGGAGCCTTGGCGGGGCGAGGCCTCGGGTGCGCTCCCGCCTCCCCCGCGGCAGGGGTGACATGGCCCCACCTGGGCCACTCAGCTGCGGCTGCCCCACCCGCCTTCCGCAGTCGCCTGGGGGCGGGTGGCCCCGGAGCAGCGTGCTGGGAGGGCCAGTCCGAGCCGGCGTCTAGGCCCTGCGGTGCGGAGGCAGCCCGGCGCGGTACCGGCCCGGCGCGGTAAGTGCCTGCGCGGCACCGCGGTTCATGCCGAGGCCGCGCCGCGAGGTCGCTGCTGAGGCGAGGCCACTGCTGAGGCGAGGCCGGCGCGTCGCGAACGTCCGCTCGCTGGGGCCGGGCTGAGGGCGCTGGAGGCCGGGCCGGGCCGCGCCGCGCCGGGCGGTATGATCGCTACAGTGCTCTGCTACGTGCTGCTGCCGGCGGCACGGCTTCTCCGGGCCCTCCTAGGTAACCCGGCCCAGGGCGGACGGCGGCGGGGGCCGGGGGGAGTTGGCGGCAGGGTTATGGTGGGCGGGGCGCGGCTGCTCCTCGCCTCCTCCCGCTCGGTCTGAGGGGGTGCGGCGGGAGGACCCTCAGCTGTCGGGAGCCAGGGTCGACCTGGCTGCCCCGTAGCTCTCTTCGCCGGAGAGGGCAGATGGGGCCTGGGCCTGCCCTGCGCGGCGGCGTGGGCAGGCGTGTGCCGGGCCGGGGCCGCGCGCCGCCGGGCAGAGCGGGGCCCGGGTTTTGGGAGACCAACTGCTGGCTACTGTGTGGCAGTGGTGGGGTGCAGTCTGTGCGGAGGCCCGAGCCGCCTGTCCCGGACCTGCGCTGCAGCTTTGAAGAGGCCTTTGGAGATGGGCTCTGAGATCTGTGACTTCCCAAGGACCTGCGGGTGACTTAGGGATGGACTCTGGCTTTCACTTAGTTTATTAGATCCTGCTGCTACTTCACTGTCCCTGGTGACTGCTGGTGTAAAGCTAACCTCCTGCTTGACCCGCTCCCCAGGTCTGTGATTGTAGCGACCAACTAGCTGACTCTTGTCAAATTCAACTTACATCCTGTAACAACAGGCTCTTGTAACAGCTGTGCTTGGCTAGTGGTGTACAAAAGTAGTACCTTAGTGCAGAGGTATTTCTGACGTTCACAAACTTAATTAAAAAACTACAGAGTATGGTTCTTGAAGCTTTGTGTCTGTCAGGTACAGAAAGCCTTGACATAAAAGATAGAGTAAAAGTACACATGGATGTTGCTAACTCCTGTATGTTCCTGCTCAGACTGCCAGTCAGAGGGATAGAGTAGAGAAAAAGTGGTTCACGGATGAGAAAAATTGCTAGCGTAGGGACTAATGCCTGTGCAGAGTTCATAGCAGAATGAAAATGTTGCCTTCTCTTATATAAATACAAATGAAAGGAGTCCCTGTCTTTTTCTACTTTTACCGATATTTGTATATTCAAGTGTGACATCAACAGCATGGTTTTTTAACTTTCTACCACAGATGTCAGTCATCAAGTGATCTGTAATTCTTACCAATACTACTTCGGTGCATATACTCTCTTTAATGAGGCTTTTAACTGCACATGTTGGTCCCTCTGTGTCTTTATTTCTCATCTCTTAAGAGCAGAACAGTTTTTCTCCTACAGCACGTTCTTGTGGTATGTTTGAGCATCTTAGTTGGCAGTTACTTTCTTACTAAACCTGTGATGGTTTGGGAGTTGTTTCCCCCCCCCCCCTTGGTAAAATCACCCAGACTAGGCTCAGCCGGCTGGAAGTTAAGGAATGAAGCTCTGTTTACAGCTCAGCACAATGTACAAGCAGATATATACACAATAGACAGGAATATTTACAGAAATATACAAGTTAAAGGTAATACAGAAACACAATCCCCCTCCCAGAAATCAGAGTCCCCAGGGGGGTCTCCCAACCACCCTTCCACCTTCTCCCACCCCTCTACCTTACCCCAGGGTTTGCCTCACGCGTAAGGTGAGTTTGGAGGATTGGCCAGGGGAGTTAAAAGGAAAGTGATTAGTTAAGTTACATGGCAAAGAGGAGAAGGCCAGAAGCTAGACAGCTCAAGAGTGTCTGCAAGCCTGAGACTCTTATCTATGTTTATGTTCTTATCCTTAAACATCTCAGCAAGCCTATGAGTGAAGTAGACATCACCATTGTTTTCATTTCACAGCCTATAATTTTCTCCATTAAAATATTCCAATTAGCCTTAAACCAGCACACAACCCCTGAAAAGGAACTTGCTTCAAGTGGTGATCTACAAGAGCTTGGCTTTTGTGCCTTTACATTGTTTCTGAGAACTGATTGTTTCCACAGGCATTTCAGCTTGGCTGACTGCTTGTGGGACTGCAATCCCTAGAGTTGGTAAAGCTGTTACCATCTTGTACAGTTTCAGTGGCTAATAACTAGAACTGGACTGTGGCCTGGCATTCAGAGGGAGGCAGCTTAAGTTATTCAGGCTATAATTTTCTTGGAGTTGGTATCCCGAGGGGTTGTATTGCGCAGTTACAGCAAATGCATAAGAAAAAGAAAAGAATGAGCAAGAAAGGACTTCTCACTGTCTTATGTTGGTTTTCTTTGTTTTTAAATGGCAGATGCTTTCTTTACCTGTCGAAAGAATGTGCTTCTGGCGAAGAGCACGTCCACCCAGATAGAAGGTGACTTCACTGTGACCAGAGGAAGATCGATCCCTGAAGAGCAAGAAGCCCTTCTCCAGCAGTGGCTGAAGGAAGGAACAGAGAATTTGCCAGTCAGTGAGAGTGCTCCAGCAGTGGGGGAAGCGTCAGTTAAGCTTACTAGAGACTGGTTAGAAGGTTCAGAGTTATTGATGACTAGCCTCAGTGACCTGAATTCAGCTCCAGAAATCACCCAGTGTGCTGGTCAGCAGCTCACAGAGCTACACACCTTGGCTTCTTCAGAACCACAAGAGCATGCAGTGACCGACTCAGCAGAGGAAACAGTGACTGTAGCAGGCAGTGCCCCTTGGGCGGCTGTGGTACCACAGACAGATCACCAGATAGCTGGCTGTGCCACTGTCAGTGTAAATGTGCAGAATGAAGACCCAGCTGTGCTGGCCTGGAGTTTAGCACACGATACAGAGACCGTGCCAACAGAACCCCTGACCTGGCCCATTCAGGATACAATACAGCTTTGTCCTTTCCCAACAGAGGTACCCTACCATGGTCAGTAGTAACTGCTCTGAATGTAATGTTTGGTTTTGAAACTTGCAGTGAGTCTGATCAGGTTACTGTGTCTGGGCTTGCTATCATAAAGACATTGGTTGTACCTGTCCACACTGAATTGGCAGGATTGGTTGTGAAAACTGTGAAGTGAGTTTTTGCTGAGGGAGTGCTGGGTCACAGCTAGTATTCTCTGTGCTGTTCCCTTTGATCTGAACATCAGTATGTGTTTGTTTCCCAAGTTCTGGCTTTATAATAAACACCCAAAAGCTGGTTGGCTTCAGTATGCCTAAAAAAAACCAGAATGGGTGATGGTTTGCTCAGAGGCTAAAATATCCTAGCTTAGAGACCGAGAGTGGCTATTTTCTGGGTCCTGGACAACGAAGGTATCAGCAGGGTACCCAGCATGGCTGTAACTTGGTTGTTTGTTTCTTACATACAGAGATTCTGTGGAGGGATTGGGAAGATCTTTCTATCCAGCCCTGTGCGGTGGAGCAGGTCACAATGAACACTCATCTTTTTGAGTTTCGAGTCATGTCTTACAACATCCTTGCTCAGGACCTGGTGGAGCAGGGCCTTGATCTCTATCTACACTGTCATCAAGACGTCCTGAACTGGAACTACCGCCTTCCAAACCTTTTGCAGGAGATCCAGCACTGGGATCCTGATGTGAGTATGACTGAGCCTTTCCCACGTCAGTATCCAAAATTTTAATTTCTTGTCTGATCTAACATGTTCAAAAAGCAACAAATAAAAACATGAGGGAGGAAGTCCTAGGAAGATCCTGTCTGCTTGATAACTGAACTCTGATTTCTCTAAGAGTGTTTGAGGCCTCGTGCACGCATTTTTTTGGTTTATACTTTGATAGTAGGCCTTCTTTAAACAGCAGAAACAGAGAAAGAAGAGATAATTGTGTTTGGGGAGGAAAGGACCAGGTTTGTAAGGCAGCACTTGAGGGGAAGCCTGCATAGAAGAGGACTTCATGACTTTTTCTGTTCCTTGAATCTCCTTTGTGTGATGAAGGAACTTCTGCCTCCTCACTGGAATACTGAATGATAAACTAATGTGACCAAGAACGTTACTGCTTATCTGGAAAGTACAGGACAGAGTTGCAGTGATGACCTTTCTGGTTTCAGGGTTGGTATTTATCCACTTTCTTCCTTCCCCAAAGGAAGGTAACTAGCAAATAACTGGTGGAGCAAGTGAGGTCTCTGCCTTCCTTCCAGGTTCTGTGTCTCCAGGAGGTGCAAGAAAACCATTACTGGGAGCAGCTGGAACCAACCTTCAAGGCAATGGGTATGTTCTGCTTTTGTCTCTCTGTACCTCCTGCACATGGGACTGGTCTGTACATCCAGCTCGTGCTTCCTGCTTAATGTCTTCAAAGCACTAGGTCTTGAGAGAGCTTTTCCTGTTTGTGAAGTGGCTGCTGACCCTACTTGTGAACTGTCTACATAGACACCCTTTCTTTTNTCTGGACCTGCTCCAACAGTTCCATGTCCTTCCTGTGCTGGGGGCTCCAGAACTGCACACAGGACTCCAGATGGGAGTCCTCGTCATACAACACCTGTTGTATGATGATGAGAGCAGAGTGATGTCTTAGATTTGATAGATCACTGTAACAAAATGGAAAGGGTCCTAGAAAGGCAAGGAGAGAGAAAAATACCCTTGATGATAAACTGTGATTACTGGAACAGAATTGGGTATAATGCTGTACCTAAATGCATAGTGACACAGACTTGCCAAATTCCCCAGCTGCTGGAGGAAGCCCAAGGTAGTGACTGGCTGAACTGTTTAATAATAAGCGAGGTTTTCTTTCCAGGCTTTGCGTGCGTCTATAAACGAAGAACCGGGACGAAGACAGATGGCTGTGCAGTGTGCTATAAGCACAGCAGGTTCCAGCTCATCAGCCTTAGCCCCATAGAATACTTCCGTCCTGGCCTGGATGTCCTCAACCGGGATAATGTGGGTTTGGTGCTGCTGCTACAGCCTCTGCTCCCAGACAGCCTACATCTGAAGGCAGTCAGTCCTTTGTGTGTGGCAAACACTCATGTGTTGTTCAATCCCCGGCGGGGAGATATTAAACTGGCCCAGATGGCCTTGCTTCTAGCAGAGATTGACAAGGTTGCAAAAACTGCTGAAGGCAACCACTATCCTGTCATCTTGTGTGGAGACCTGAACTCTGTACCCGATTCTCCACTCTACAAATTCATCCGAAATGGTGAACTTTCCTACCAAGGGATGCCAGCCTGGAAGGTAGGTGCCAGCCAGAGGTGGGATTGGTTGACTTTATTGTATGCTGCTAGGAAAGTGCATGGCTGTATTGTTTCTCTTGTGAGGAAGTAGAGGAAATCAGAATCACAGAATTAAGCAGGTTGGAAAAGACCTTCAAGATTATAGAGTCCAACCTATCACCTAACCCCTTCAAATTAACTAACCCATGGCACTAAGTGCCTCATCCAGCCTCCTCTTAAACACCTCCAGGGAAATATTGAATTTGGTTATTCAAGCAGTCTTCTCCAGTGCCTGCAGTGCTGCTGGGGAAGGAAGTGGGAAAATGTGATTTCCACCATCACACTTTTGGTTTCCCTTGATGCAGACCAGGGTTAACAGATCGCTTAATTGAAGGTCTTGGTTCTTCCTTCCCATGTTTTTTTGTTTTTTGGTTTTTGGTTTTTTTTTTTCCTGGGTGAGTGGAAGGGTAGGGAGTACAATTTCACAAGACTTAAAGAAATTATACGTGGGTATTTCATCTGAAAACAGTTTGAAATGGACACCTATGCTAGAGTCTTTTGTGGTTACCTGTTGCTATGTATCTTTCAAGTTGAATCATAGATTGGTAGGGGTTAGAAGAGATCTCTGGAGATCATCTAGTCTGACTGCCCTGCTATCACAGGTACACCTAGATCAAGTTAAACAGGATTGCATCTGGTGTGGTTTTGAAAGCCTCCAGTGAATGAGACTCTGAAACCACTCAGGGCAGCCTTTTCCAGTGCTTCATCACTCTCAAAATAGTTTCTCCTTAAATTCAGGTGAAACCTCCTGTGTTCTTTGCCTGTTGCCCTTTTTCCTGTTTCTGGGTACTACTGAAGAGTCTGGACCCATCCTCATGACTCCCATCCTTTAGATAGTTACATGCATTGACAAGATCCCCTCTCAGTCTTAATCTTCTCCAGGCTAAAGAGCCTGAGGTCTTTCAGCTTCTTCTCATAAGAGAGGTGCTTCAGTTTCCTAATAATCTTTGTGGCCCTCTCTTGGGCTTTTCAGTAGTCACCTGTCCTTCTTGAATTTGGGAGCCCAGAACTGGATACAGTATTCTAGAAGTGGCCTCACTAGGGCAGAGTAGAGGGGGAGGAGAACCTCCCTTGATATGCTGGCCATGTTCTTAATGTACCCATATTGCTGCTGGCCTTCTTGGCAATGAGGGCACATTGCTGGCTCATGGTGAACTTGAGCAGCTGCTTTCCAGTGGGTCAGCCCCTAACCTGCATGGTGGTGTTCCTCCCCAGGTGCAGGACTCTCCACTTGCCCTTATTGAAGTTCGTGAGATTCTCTTCTGCTCAACTCTCCAGCCTGTCCAAGTCTCACTGAATGGCAGCACAGCCTTTTGGTGTGTCAGCTACTCCTCCCAGTTTTGTATCATTAGCAGACTTGCTGAGACTATGCTCTGTTCCTTGATTCAGATCATTGATAAATACGTTGAACAAGAATAGACCCAGTGGTGACCTCTGAGGACCACCAGTCATAAGTTCAATAATAGGTGCCTGTAAAATATCTTGCCAGAAGACTGTTGCCCACTGCTGAAGGTTTATATTTACAGCACATTCTGAGTAGCCTAGCTCTAACTTAGTTCATGCCATTCTATGAGGGTGTTGTCCTTTCTTCTCTTGGCAAGAGTATGTTCCTATATTGTCTGTAGCTTGCAAAAGTTCTTCTCTATGTTGCTGATGTTTCTTCTCCTGTTTCTGGCCTCCTTGCAGGTGTCTGGTCAGGAAGATCTTTCCCATCAGTTGTATTCACGGAAACTGCTGGCCCCACTGTGGCCAAGTTCACTAGGTATAACAGACAACTGCCAGTATGTCACCCTGTGCCAGCCAAAGAAACCAGGTGAGCTCCATTGTGCACTGAAGAACGTGAATTTGCTGAGGTTGGACAATTTGTGGGATTTGCTGTCTCTGCATAACTTGGGCATCTGTTGTGTGAGGCAGCAAGGATTCTCATCTTCTATCCATTTCTTTGGTATATTAATTAATTCTTCTAAGTCTATTACTGTAGTCCAATTTATACCCTTTTTTTCTCTAGATGACCTTCAAAGATCCCTTCCAACCAAAACTATTCTTTCAATTTGTGCTTCTATATTCATAGAATCCATAGAATCATAGAATGGTAGGGTTGGAAGTGACCTCAAAGATCATCTAGTTCCAGCTCCCTACCATAGGCAGGGACACCTCCCACTAGTACAGGTCACTCAAGGCCTTGTCCAACCTGGCCTTGAACCCCTCCAGGGAGGGATCAGTCACAACCTCCCTGGGTATTCTCACACTTAAGGTTTTGTGCAGTTTTAAACTATATTCTGCAGCCAGAGCTTTCAGCTGCAGATGCTTGTGGGAGCAATTTTGGGCAGTATTTGCTCACCACTATTAGGCAATCATTCCTAAGGGCCCAGATACAGTCATGACTGTTCTCTATTGTCCTTGGAGAGGATTAGAAAAAAGGAGGAGCCCACACTGAATAGTTTCTTGAATATAAAACTTGTATTCGGCTTAATCTCTAGAGCTGTTTTTGTTCTTCTTCAGCAGACATTTCCTTGAGTTACACACTAACTGATCTACTTAAAAATCCCTTGAACTTGGAGGACATTCTTGATTTTTTTTCCATCAAGGTGCTGACCATGACTGTTGCTTTAACTAAAGGGACAGCAATTGCTGTCTGTTCTCCTGCATTTACTCATCTGTTCTACATTTAGGTTATTAACTGTTTACCATTCTTATGGTATCAGAGTAGTCAGGCACAGAACCCTCTCTCAAACTAAGGAGATTTAAAGATCTAAGGAGCATGCAGATGTGGGACTTTGCTGTAGTTATTTTCTTCTTTAAACTTGTACGGTTTTTCTGCAGGCAGACGAAAGTACAGCCGGGACTTCCTGCTCCAGTTTCGTTTCTGCAGTGTTGCCTGTGAACGACCACCACAGCTGATTCTCTTGGAGGGTGTGACAGATGCTAAACCAGGTATTCATGGGAGATTTTTCATCTTGGAACTCTCCTAGTTCAGTTTTGATAAAAATGTATGGTGGAGGTAACGCTTGGTGAGGAAAGTTGAAGGCAGAAGTGTGCCTTCTGTGGCCGTGTCATTATTGGTGGATTCCATGAAAGCTCAGAGGAATACAATCTCACCATGCTTATACAAACTGACTGTGTTACTTGAGGTTCACTGAGATTCAGATTCATTTGGAGACTGTTTATTTTAAACTGAGATACATACATAGATAATTTTTTTCCCCTTTTTTTTGGTGAGGTAGAATAAACTGGAAGACTAATGTTGCAACAGTCACAACATAGATGTCTCTGGATGCTGGTACCCAGTAGACACTGCCTGACCTCTGGGCCTTGTGGCATGGCTGGTTCTGCTCTTTCAGTTTCTTTGCAGCCTTTCTAGACATCCTTTGAGTAAACTGTAGAGTAAGGCAAATAAACTTTCCTTTGAGAGCAAAGGTTGAAGTAGCCTGAGCATTAATATTCTATGTTTTAAGGACATGTTGTTAGCAGGGTAGAGCATGACTTCTCAGTTGTTTGCACTGATCTACTCTCAAGATGTTCATGTTAGCTGGGATTAGTTAGTTAGCTAGGGTTTCCTTTGAATATTTTTCTTTAAGGTGTATGTGACTGGAAGCTGTCTGCTCTTCATGGACAAAAAGGTTTGTTTGGTCTCAATATAAACTTTACAGACTTGGGATGAGCAGCTTGTTCCAGGATCTGTGTAGGTCTGTCTGGAATCTCTTTGCTTCTTTGCAGAATGCCCTGCACACTGGCCCAAGCCTGCTGCCACGATGAAAGACCCAGATCCGCAGCCATTTGTCTCAAGGTAATTCAGTGCTCCTTCAGTGGTTTCACTCTTCAAGCGCAGTCTTGTTTTCCTGAGCACTGAAAATCTGTCTGAAGTAAAGAGTGAAATAAATGTGAGGGTGGAAGAGAATAAGGAGGGCTGTCTGTGGGAGCCAGATTCACCCAGGATTGTCCCAGCAGTTGGGCACTGTTATGTCAGCATTATGTTGGCGAGGTCAAAAATGAAGGGGAAGGGTATGGGTATTGGAAACAAAGGAAGTCCTCAGGCTGTGGTGTAAGTGAGGTCTATAATTCTGAAAGACTGTGTTTTATGTGTTCACAAAGTATAAATGATTTGGACAGTTGAAACAGCAAGGGAACATGCAACTTCAGCTGTGACTGCAGTACTGAACACTGCATTGTTCTCTTTCCTTCCTTGGTAAACAGTGGCTGTTCATGTGCAGGTCTTCAGGCATTATGCGGCATGGCCTCAACTTGACATCTGTCTACAGCCACTTTCTGCCACAGAGGGGACGCCCAGAGGTCACAACGATGCCCATGGGGCTTGGAGCCACCGTTGATTATATCTTCTACTCAGCAGAGCCTGTGGAGAATGGGAACAGAGGGGGTGAGTGTGGCAGTGTGGGGCTTATTCCTGTAACATTGGGAGAGGGCTGTGAGGCATGCCAGAATGCAGGCTGTGTTGGGCGCTGCATTTTGTTAAGCTAGGGTGGATCAACAGGGTGTGACTTTGACTGAAATAATGGACAAAATGGAAGCAACATTTGTTCAGGTATCATGAGAAGAAAATGTGGAAAGCACTGTGGAAAAACTGTTTCTGCTTGTCTTAGGCCTATGAAGACTTGAGGAAGCTAGAACAGACTGGATTCTGTTCTTTTGTGTGAATATCTTAATTGTGCTCCTGATAACAGGCAGTGCTGGGTCTTAAGTCCAAGGCTTGGACTTCTGGTCTAACTGAGACCACACACTGGCCTCACAAGGTGGTCACCTTACAATGGCACCACCTCTCTACTACCTGAAACAGGAGTTCTGTTGATGAAATGCTTGTAAATACACCCAGGAACTGTCTTTGAGCTGGTTTGGATCATGTCAGCATAAACTTTGGTAGGAGGTTTGAAATGAATTGATGAATTTCTCCTCAGGGAAGAATCCGAAGTTATTGCCTACTAGGAAAAGAACTTCCCATGTAATCAACTGCCTGGTGAAATTAGCATATACTTGATTTCTGTACCTGCAAGTTTATGAAACCACTGAACAGCAGTATTATAGGATATTCATTGCTTTCACATCTAGGCTCAAAGGTGCAGCCAGTGTTTGTTCAGGCTTGTTCATCAGGAGAAAAATAGGAAAGCATTTACAGGCATCCCTCTGAGTGTGTAAAATTATCTGCAGCACCCGTCCCTGGCTGATTTTTTTTTTTTTTTTTTTGTTTTTTGTTCCCTTTGTCAGGTCGTAGGCTGTACAAGGATGGAGCCCTGAAACTGCTTGGCCGTCTTTCCCTTCTCTCTGAAGATGTTCTGTTGTTGGCAAATGGCTTACCAAATCCTTTTTGTTCATCTGATCATCTCTGCCTGCTGGCTAGCTTTGGCTTGGAGATCTCCAGCATCAGAGAGGGTTAGTGTTGGTTCCCTCTCCCTAAAGAAAAGTTGTTCTGAATACAGCAGGTGAGGCTCTGGACTGTACAATCAGCTTGTAAGAAACCTCTTCTTCATCATGCCCTCTAAGTCCCTTGCTCCCCTGACACCCTCACCACAAGCAGGGGTGGCAGACTTGAAGCACTTTTTGCATTGGTATTTTGTGCATCTCTGCAAACCCAAGCAGTGTTCCAGTGGGCTTCCAATTGTACATCTCTTGAGACATTACATCTCTGTTCCACTGCTTTGTCTAGCAGATGTTTTCGTGCTGCCGGAACCAGCAGAAATCCTTTGTTTATTTGTCTTTGTGTGAGATCTTCAAGGAGATAGGAGAGAGAGGGGCAATGCTGTCTACTTCTGGTAGGTTGACTGCTGCTAAGGGGTGGGGTATGTATACACCAATATTCGCTCACACCAGAACAATGGTTCTTTTAATCTCTCAGTGATAGTTTGTATCTTCCAGGACCAGTTGTTGTGTTGCCTTTGAAAATATTGGCTCTGCTAACTGCTTAGGAATGGCTTTTACTTGATAATGTGTAAGGGCTGCCTTGCTGCCAGAAGGGTTTGTGCAGTTGAACAGTTTCTACAAGAAGCTGCCTGCTTGACTAATGTACCAGGGAATGGGATTTCCAGGAATGGAGCCATGGGTTCTACAAATCCACCCATAGGAGCTATAGACCTGAAGCAAAAGCCAAGAGGCCTTGGAGAAGGCTCCCTTCCTTTCTACCAGTCTGAGGACAGTACCTAGTTTAGCACTTGTCAGAAAAAATACTTACTATTCTCCCTGTGAATATCAGGTGGAAAACAGTGTCCTATGATGCATTGCAACCCTTGGAGGCTATAGCTGAGGCAGGTCCCAGAAGAAACATGAAAATGGAATGCAGGTGAAAGGCAACAGGGCCATCACATCAGATGGAAAGGCTGCTACTTGCCACTTGCCCTACTCTTTCTCAGTGCCCTTCCTATTCCGTTCAGCCTTCCAGGGGTCAGATAGCCAACCTGTAGCATCCTCCTGTACCAGAATGAAGTTCATACTGCAGCCTTCTGGAGCCAGCTATGTTTAGGTAGGTAGAACCTATAGGACTGACTCCTGTCCTTTGACAGGGAGGAGGATGGCTGTGTAACTTTGAGGCAGATTGTCAAGTACTTGGATCTCAGTGTATCTGTAGTGTCCCATCTGTGTACTTTTGTCAGTATTGGCTTGGCCAGTACAAAACCAATAGAACTGTATGTGTTTCCAGGGCATGTTCCCCAGGTCAAGCTGACATTTGGTGCTTGGTTTTTCCTTGAAAGATGAAAGCAGTGTAGGCAGAAACATTGTCAATCTTCTGTTCACAAATTGGGCAGAGAAATCCAGTCTCACCTCTGTTTTCTTTGTGGGAAGGCACAAAGAGGCTTGAAAAACTGTCCTCTCTTCCTGAGTTATATTGGGGGGCTTTCATATTTTAACTGTTACTTTCTTAAATTGAAAAATAAAGTTTTTCTAATCTGAGAAAAATTCCACAAAGTCAAGGCAGCACCTTGTGCTAGTGGCAACTGAACCATCTGAGGACTTGCTTAACAAGGCTTTGCTCACTGGAACATGAAAGAGATGACAAATTAGCTGCATAAGAGAGGGAGGAAAGAAGTGGGCTTAGCTGTTGTCTCTCAGCACATCCTTGAATCCCAGAGCTGCTTTAGTTGGCATTGGCCTTGTCTTGCAAAATGGTTTGCATTCAGGAACCCTCCACCTCCTCCCAGAGAAAGCAAGTACTGCTGATTTTTTACGGCTCACTTCTGTAAACTGCACAGAAGCAAGGTGTCTGAGGACTCTGTTCTGTGCCTACATGATTGTGTAAGGACTGCATATTCTTCCCTTGTTGCCTCTGCCAGATGCTGTGATACGTGGATAGTTTTGCCACCCCAGTTGGGATGTAGGAGTCTGTGTAAGTCAACAACATTCAGGGGGTGTGTAAGTTCGCAGCTTTATTTGCCCTTAAATTCACAATGAAAGGTTCTGGTGTGGTACTGGTTGTACACAGGGAGAGATGCAGAGCTGCACATTTCTATGCCTCTGTTTATCTGGCAGTTGCACTAATTTCTGCAAAAACTTCTGATTCTGTAATTGGTTGTATTTGTACAGGGAGAGGAGGAAAGGGAAACTGGTTAATTGAGAGCTTTATTTTCTTCCAGACTTCAATAGAGGTTGGCAGAAAGCAGCCTGGTTGCAGGTAACTCCTACCAGCTGGTAACACTGTAATAAGAAACTTGGGAGATGCTAAAGGTTGGAAAACAACCAACCAAAAGCAAAAAAAAAAACCTGAAACAAAACACTGCGACACATGGTGTTGGCACTTAGAGCTTTGGCTGTCTGCTTCAGTTGTAATTGCTAGCTACATCTGAGGGTCAGTTGAGGAGCGGGGGAGTGGCGCTTGTGTGAAAGCAGCTCTCCTGCCCTGCTTGTTAAGACTCATGAGGTGTGCACAGTGCACTATCAGATGAACCAGTTGCCCCTGCACAGGCTGAAGCACCCTGCCAGTTCTGTGATGTAACCAAGGTGTAGGAGCTCTGCTTCAGTGTCACAAGTGCTTCTTCCATGTTAAACCAAATATTCAGTATTTCTTTTGGGTAGCTTGCATGCAGGCATCTCAAGGAGGTTTTAAGGTTCCAGCTGTATCTATAATGTTCCACAGGTCAAGCTAGTACTTTCTTTCTTGATACACGAAATAGCACGATATGAATTTGGAATGGTTATGTGATTGAACACTGGACACTGAATCACACTGAGAGACCTCACACTGCCTGCAAGTCTGAGTTTTCTTTCTGATGATTAGAAGGCTCCTGGAGGGACCTGCAGCTCTTGAAGCCCTGGATCACACATTTTTTCTTGGACGTTCATAGGTGAAGCTATTGCAGAAATATAGGACTATTGCTAGTGACTGCATACAGCTTCAGACACATGAAGGCAGAGCTGAAGACTTGATTGCTATGGTTGTTTTGACCACTGTCCCTGTAGCTCTGATGTGGACCCCTAAGGAGTTGGCCTGTTGCAGGAAATTGAAAAAACCCTGTGTTTTAAAGCAGTTTGGACTTAACATCAGATGGATCTAGAGACCTGCGAATGCCTCCAGTTGTGTGGGTGTATAGGAGAAGTTTGGAGGTGAGGTGAGTAGAAAGAGTCTCTACCTCTGAGGTAGCAACAACTCTGTAGTTGTAGGGAGAAAGTAACTTACTCTGTGGTGCTTTAATAGCATACAGTGATACAGTAAGAGACTGTGGTAATGAGCAAATTGTGGCGGGGCACATTCCAGATACATTTCAGATGTATCTTTTAACGTTTTCCTGGTCTAAATGTACGTCTAGTTGTCATTAGCATAGCTTTCTGATGAATTACAGACAGGTCTTTAAATAGATCATAGGATCACAGGATGTCAGGGGTTGGAAGGGACCCAAAGAGATCATCGAGTCCAACCCCCCTGCCAGAGCAGGACCTTACAACCNAGGTGGGGTCTGAGGAGAGCAGAGTAAAGGGGCAGAATCCCCTCCCTTGCCCTGCTGGCCTTGCTTCTCTTGATGCAGCCCAGAAGTCAAGCTATAGTGGGTTCCCTCAGCCCTGAAGAGTTAAGTGGAAAGGGTGCGAGCTCTAGAACCAACACTTAGGTGAGAATAATTCTGGTTATATACAAAAGGGGGGAAAAAAAGAGTTCAGGATTTATCATTGTTGCCCTGCCCTGCCACCTGCTTTGTGAAGCACAGAATTCTGTAATGTACTTGACCTTAGTTCCTTTTCTCTGAGGAGTCTCTTAGAGGCTCTAGTAACAGTTCAGCATCTCAGAGAATCTTTTAACTGTGGGTTAAGGTATGTGTCCTTCTTGTAATGATATTTGGACTGGTGTTGGCAGTCTGCAAAGCAGGATGTTGCTACAGAGCAATTTCTCCTCCCAGTGCCACCACCTGTGCAGTGAACATTTATTTGGTGTACTGTTAGGAATTTGCAGTTATATCCATGGTTCATCCAAATCTAGATGAAGCCATTTGTGGCTCAGATAAAGGAGACGCACACAAGCCTTAAGATCATCTCGTTTCAGGAGGCTTCCAGCTGTGCAAGTTAATTGAATTGCTGGCTATGGCCGGCGCCTTCCCTGACTGTAGCTGCCTGGCCTGAAGTGCTTTCCCTAGCAGTCTCACGCTGAAATGTGCAATTTGTGCCTTCACTGCCACTGAAAGTACTGCATCGTGTTTCAAAGGGTGATACTTTCTGTAGAGAACTCACCTGCTATAATGTTAATCAAGATGGCTGATGTAACAGCTGGCATGCCTAAGGTTACTTGCTTTTGTCAGCTGTACAAGTTTGACTTCTGTCCAGACAAGTTGTCCTGCAGCTTCCACTGAAAATGTCATTCTAATCTTGAAGCTCTCTCCATTTATTTATTTTATATCAGGTCTAGAGTCCATATTCTTGTGCTCTAAAGGAACAGGAATGCTGCATAGTAGAGCTGGACATTTTTTCCTTGCTTTGATTAGACAAAAAGCCACTCTCAAGGTGCTGAGGTGGCAAATGGGAGGACTAAACTAGATACTGGCATGTACTACAACAAAAGATGCATTTGTTTGATCCAATTTTTCCTTTCATACAGAAAAAAAGAATCTACTTAAAGCCTTAACAGTTCTTCAGCTTTTTAGTCTTTTCTTTCTGGCTGGGAAGCCACCTGCAGCAGTCTTACGTTTATTCAGTTTTGGCCACTTCTAGGAGCCACTACTGAACTGAGTAGAGATGAATGCAGTAGTTATTCTAAAGCTATTCCTCTCCTTTTGTCCTCCATAGCAAAGTTGGAGATAGAATGGCAGTTGCTGTACCAAAATAAAAATATATTCCGGGAGAGCCAACTCAGCTAACTGCAGTCTGTTGTCCACAGCATGGCGAACATCTTTGTTCCATAATCTTGCAGTCTCTGCCTGGATGGTGCTCCTGAATGCATTTTTCATAGAATCATAGAATAGTTTGGGTTGCAAGAGACCTCCAAAGGTCATGTAGTCCAATCCCCATCATGCTTTTAGGCATGTGAAAGCTTTAAGATTTGCAGTCTTGGTCTTTTCAGCACAGTAGCTGATTGTGGTTTTTTTTGTTTTGTTTTCTTACTGCTTCACTGAGTTGTGCATCCTTTCCATGAAGGTACAAGTAGCTTGATCTCTAATTGAGTAAAAAACCTAGAACTGCAGGAACTATCAGTAGCAGAGGGAAAACCTGATCTAAGAAGGAACTTGTTTTTAATCTTATCTGTGGCCAAGTCACTGTTTTGCTGTTCTCACTCCATTGTCTGGCAATCATTATGCATCTATATGGGGTTAAGGAGTTACCTGACTGTGAGACGTGGAGCAAAGAATATTTTCAAGCAAGTATCTGAAGAAGATGTTTATAGAAGTCACAGCATTTTAGGGTTTTGGGGGGGTAATAAAGTATTAGTTAGGGGAGCAAGAAGCCTTTGACTGCTGCTGAAGTCTGTTCTCATCTCCTGGGCTTGAACACAGGCCATGCAGGCTTATCAAGTGGCTACTTTCCTCTTAGGTTTTCATACCATCTGCTAGGTGCTGTGCAATTCCTTCCCCTCTGGGCAGAAGCTGTTCATGTAATTAACTTAACTAAAAGGGGCTATTGCATGGGTTGTCCTCTTTGCAGTAGCAGATTAGGGGCTGTTTATTCCTCTCCTCAACATACTGTTGGCTTGCCTACATCCTGGCCCTGATCTCAAGCTGTTACTCATTTCCCTAGAGAGAAAGGGTATCTTATGCCTGAAAATTGATAGCCTGAATAAAGTTGGATCCCCCTTGCTGGGGAAACACACTGAATCTTGCAGCTGACTGTCCTTTATTAACCCAGCATTTGTCTTGAGAAGTCCTGATGAGGTCATTAGTTTGGAAGGCCACTGACTACAGACCTTAAGCAGAATTGCTTTTCAGGCGAGGAATGGAGATTGGATCATACGTTGAGGAATTAAGCAGTGTGAGCAGACACTTGAGTTAATCCTCACAGTATTGTATCAAGACTGAAATTTCTGTTGCTGTATCCACAGGTTTTTTTTTTTTTCTATAGCCCAACCGATGATGCTTCCAAGAAGAAAAGGTGAGTTTTAGCTTGTGTGTACAGACATACTCACCTGTTCGATGACTGAAGGAGAATAAGAGTTGTTTCATCTGCTTAGTGTTGCTAGTACAGGGCATCCATATGTAATCTGTCTGATAGCATCACTCAAGGCTGTGCTTTTGACTTCTCAGCTGATCAGTAATGGGAAATTTAAATTGGAAGGACAGACAGTACAGACATCTTGTTTTCTCTGCACAAGCTGAGAACAGTACAGAGGGCATTTTATTATCTTAAGTGTAAAAAGAAAGCAGGAAGAAGTATCAACATGAGGGAAGGGGAAGTGCAGTAAGAACTAAATCTAAATATGAATTCTGTGTTGGCTACATAAGAACACAGAACCACACTGATTGATTACAAAAAGACACACATGAGATTGTTCTTAATGAGAGAAACCTTCCATCTCCTAGTTCTGAGCTGTACCAGTGATAAAGATGTAAATGATTTTTAGAGCACCCTATCAATGCTAGAGCAGAATACTAATGTGCATGGAAGGGGATCTCTGGTCCCACTAGCACCATCTCAACCCAGACCTGAAGGGAAACTCTGCTTTGCAGAGGTGACATGGGACTCAGTAGCATTCTGACCCTAAACTGAGTTGCTCATGAGCAGATAGGGCCATGGCACCGCTAAAGGAGACTGGTGTGATACAAATGAACACTTGCTCAGAAAACAGACAAAAATATTAACTTTCTAAAAGAGTTCAGCTTGGCTGGACCAGCTTTACCTTGCTCTGGCAGAGTAAAGGCCAAGCCAGAATAGCACTTGCTTTCTTAGGCTGAGTTAAAAATCTATAATGCAGGTTTTAATGTTGACAGGGTAACAGTGCAAGACCACAGGAATATGTGGTGTTATTTCAGCCAGACTGACACACACACTGCATGGGACACAGGGCACCACCTCCTTACATATAGTGCCTGATCATAGGAACCACTTGAAGTACTTCACTTAGAAGGAACATTTGCTCCTAAGCAAAGGCCAAAGCAACCACACGAAGTGATTAGCCACTAGAGCATGGCCAAGACCATGCAATTCAGACTCTTGCCCTTTGGCTAACGGGAGCATTCTTCTCTTCATTATGGTTTCTTAAACTGTGCACTTTTAAGGACAGTCATGTTTCAGTCTATAACAGCACATATGAGCCTATCTTAAGGGGCTGGCATCTGATTAAGGCTTTCACTTGTAATAGTTAAAAAACCCCACAATCACGTTAAGCAGATCTGACAACAGCAACACAACTCCTGCATGAACGTAAACTATGTTTCAACCCCATTTCTGGAGTAATTTATTCTGGTAGATCAAATCATACTGTGTACTGACCCCATACAGTGGCACACAGGTAAGATAGTCAATTGAAAAAAACCCACTCCACTCTCATCTAAAACAGTTGCTAGCATACCTTAAGTTCCTAAAGACACTTTTAGCTTTTATCAGAGTTAAAAAGACTACAGTGTCACAAACTGGTGGTGGACACCCAACCTGCTCTTTAGTATACGAAGTTTGCATCAGTGACACTGTAGCAGAAAGTTTTGCTCATTAATCCATTCATTCATTTAAAAAAATGCAGTTGGCCAGGTATCAAGGGACTTGTCTCCATAGAAGTATAAAGAGGAATTATTTTTTTCAGGGTTTGCATTACATTTTAAAGAGTTTGCTGTTAGATCAGCAGTTGTTCAAGTCTTTCAAAGCCCACCTAGACTTCACATACAACACAGGCAGTGTCTGTCCATTCCTAGCACATGCAGTTGTCTTCCAGAGTTCAGAAGGACGTGTACTGCAGAACAGATGAGACCTACTGAACAGTGAACTTTATGCTCCAGAGCCACATGAACGACCATATTAATATTTAACCTTAAACATCTAATAGGACTCCTCAAGATTCACCTTGTTTGTTCTGCAGGCACTGAATATGAGTTGCAATCTAGTTCCTTATTTTCATTGTAGCTCTAAAGATTGCAGAAGTGAAAAAGACTCATTGCCAGCCTTTCTTTTCCTTATGGTTAAAGGCAGACAGATCAGAGGCCAGAGCTGGTGGATGAGGGAGGAAGGAAGTAGAAGTGCAAAAGTTCATCTTTCACTGTACCCTCTGGTTTCTTACAGCATAAAACTGGATTGCTGTAGTCCTCCATGTCACAGGGCCACGATACTCTCTTGTTAGCAAGGAAGTTAAGCTTTGTACTGAAGTGATTCCTCATGTAACAAGCATGGGGGGAGCAAGAGGGGGACAACTGTTCAGTTATTTTCCAATTTCTTGCACCATCTGCTGAACTGGAAAAATAGTAAGGGGCAAGAATTCTACCACAGAGAAAGACATAGTAGAAGGCTTGAAATAGTAACCCTAATGGAGGGCTCATGTCTGCTACTGTGTACAACTTGAGAAGTCATCATCAAATACACGAGAAGAGTTGCTTCCTAACATACATAGTAGTAGATCTAAATCTTGAAAGAGAATATTCTTCTCTGGCTATAGGCGAGAGTTAAGAGACCTTAAACTCTACTTCCTTAAACATCCACTTCCTTTGGTTTTCTGTTGGTCTTAGTTACATCCTGAAGGAAAGTACTTAATTACCAGGTCAAAAAAAAGCATTTTAAGCCATTCCATCTTGGCAATCTAACACTGCTCTCCACTCAAGAAAGCATTATTAGCTTGCAGCTGACCCCTCACTTGCCACATTTGCTTTGAGGTATTCCTCCCTCCAACATACTTCTCTTCCTTTCCATCTAAAAAGGCTCATTAAAGGTTATGAAGGTACTAATTATTTTCAAGAGCTTTCCCGTTACTCTGAATTAACCAACCAATCAAAATCGTGGTGAGGATACATCCCACTATTAGTTAAGTGGCTGTCATTGTTTTTTCTGGATTTAATCCACTCTAATAAAACCTGGCACTTGGCCTCCTTTGCTGACTGCTGCTTCTGTTTATTGTAGGATTCATAGTGGCACCTGAACATTGAGGCCATTGCACAGCAAACATTACGCAAAGGCAGTTTGTGGCTTCCAAGTGACCCATCTTATTTACAGGTAACTGTGGTACCTTTACAGCTAACATCACTGTCAGCATCCAGACAGTATACCTGTTAACTTACAACCACACAAATTTACCAGAAGACACATTCACATAGGTGCTTGGCTCCCTTCTGCTGTCAAGTTTCAAATTGCTGTATGTAGTTGGAGTGCAAAGGACAGGACAGGTGTCACAATGCACTGTGGCAAGCTGGCATCCTCTCCTGGATTACCATTATCATGGATCAGCAGTAAATTCTGCCACCTCCCTATGGATTGTCCTCCCAGTTGTACAGTGTAGCAGAAAAGCCCACACTACAAAGAGCTTGGAAGGACAGCCTGCAGTGCTATGGATATAGCGCCTTGCAAGTTACATCACAGTTAAGAGTGTACAAGTAGGAACCTATGAGGCCTGAGTTAAATTGCTTGTGGGTGGTGCTTCAAGGATTAACACTGTTAACTCAGCAGAAGAGCTGATTTATTTGGGGATAAGAACCCATTCTCTGTGACCAAAATAGCACTGCTTATATGAGGGTGCAATACTGCAACAAAACAGCACTGGCAAGTATAAACCCAATTCTAACAAAACTAAGCATGTAGTATTTCATGAAGTTTAAGCTCCTTGTCAGTGCTGTGATTAAACAAAACTCAGTTTCTCTCAAGGATACTCCCCCTCCCAGTCACAAGTTTTTTGCATCCCCCAGAGCCACGCATCCAGATCACATCAAGCTCATGCTATTTTGATTTCTGGCAGTCCCACTGTTTCCGGGCCCTAGGCCTCCAAGAGAGGCCTGACAGCACTCCAGGTTTCTGACAAGCGTTACACTGCTTAATCAGTAGTACAACACTCCCCTGAAAAGAAGCATAGGAAGGGTCAAGGCTGTAAACAGGCAGCAAGGCCTGGCCCAGCCCTCTGGGGAAGGCAAGCCTAAGTGCTGCTGCTGTCTGCAGAGCCCAAACACAAGCACAGCTCTGGGACTGCAGTGAGGAACTGCTTTCAGGAAGCTCCAGGCTTTGCTGTCAAGAAAGCAGCTGCAATCACTTGAGCAGGGATTCCCACTAACAGGTGTCTGTAACCCTAGCACTAACACTACAGTGAAGAAGGAGCAAGACCCTTGTGGAAAGGGAAAGAGCTTGTAAAACCTGTTCACATCATTAAATCCTTTAACTATTCACTCCTAAAACTCATACCTCAGTGACTGAACTGCCTTCTGCAAGCTTTCACAGTAGCAGTCACTAGAAGTTAAAAGAGAGGACTCAGGTTTCCCACCAGTCTCTACCTCTCCCTGCCTCCATTGCTGGGATAATTGAGGTGTCTCTGCCTCTCTTCATATGGCATGGCATAGGCATATCCTGACCCACTCAACCACAAAAGGACTTAAAGCAACAGCTCTCCAGTATCACAGTGGGTAAACAGGATCATCACCCCACTGTCTACCCATTCAGTGACAATGAAATGCTTTGAAATAGGCAGGACTAAGCACACAAGATGTCATTTGTCCTGATGAGACACCCCTGTATAATCAATATATCAAGCTGAGTAAATTCAGCTCTGTCTTTCATAAAAGCAATGCTAAACAGTGTTCATAATGAAAAAAAGAGGTGTTTCTGTACAAGATATGGGGGACATTCCATTCCAGCATCACTTCTCCCTCAGCCCTGCAGGCCTTGCATGGGTTGAAGACTTCTGTGCAGACAGAAGAAGTATTGTTGACAAGATACTTCATCTACTTGCTGTCAACACATTAAAAAAAGCAATTCTGCTTACTCCACTACCTTCATATTCTTCCTGCAGCAAACTCCTACCAATGTACAGACCTTTTTTATTTTTTCTTTTTAATACTTGTTTCAGTGAATTAAGATGGACACCTTTCCCAGACACAGGCAGGTGAATCCTCTGGGACCCGTGGAATCCAGCTCTGGGACTGGCCCATTAGGAAGTACCTGGGAAGATCAGCACTATGTTCTGCTCCCATTCCCCTGTCCCTTTTGACAGAATCATTGCAGGTGGGTCCAGGTCCCATTTGTGGTCAGCCAGAAGTCTGTGGAGACAGGCACACATGGCACAGCTCTCATCACACTCGGATTTGGTACCCATTGAGGTCTGGCATGGCTTTGGAATCTGCAGGCTTCTTCTCACCAGATGGTCTGTGAACAAAGAGGGCAAGAACTATTTAGAAACTGTTACTTTTTTTTTTTTTTTTCAGTCAGGAGGTGCTGCACATAGAGATAACAGCATGGGAAAAGGTACAGGAAAGCTTCAGGCTTATGCTACACTACTGAAGGCAGGATTATTCTGCAACCTTCACAGAAGAGAGTGCAGGTTAGGAGGAGTAGGAAGTCCACTCTGGTACCCTAGATCAGTTTTAGGAAAACAATCTCACTGACAGCAGTGTGATTTTTTGAATCTTTTTGGGGTACAAGTCTGTGAGATACCAGAGCTCAGACCTGTGTGTAAGGTTAAATATCAGCTGCCAAGATTTGATCTGCCTTCCTCCTCCCTGCCAATGAAATGATGCAACAGCTGTCCCCTCACTCACGAAGGAATGATAAAGGCACAGACTAAAGAGGAATTCAGCTGATCAGAGAAGTATTCCCTGTTACAGAGAACATCAGAAGGACCCAAAACAAGACATCAAGGTGGAGTCTGTGGGTAAAACAAAGATGCTGCAGATGGGTCTTCTATCAACAGCCCCACTCACCGTCGGTCCCCACGGCTGTTGCGCCGGTGGGGGCTGGCTTGACCTCTTTGTGGGGAGGAAACGTCTTTCTTTCTGTCCTTGGTGGGAGATGATGGCCCAGTTCCTTTGCCAATCTGAGAGAAAAATTAAGAGCAACATAAGCAGAAAACCAATACAGGTAGTAACTAGAAAACACAAAGCCTACCAATTAATTATGAATAAAACCACAAAAAGGCAAGGCAAAAATACAGAAGCTAGGAAAAGCATGCTACAGTGACAGCTGTGGCTTCAAGGGCTGTATGCAGTCCAAGATAATCCTAACTGCAGTACTGCATGAAAGTCCAATACGGGACCAGCCTTGTATAAAGGAAAAGTGGCCTGAGCCTCCAATTCATCCTCTACTCCACTACCATCTAGGAGATCATCCTGCTGCTTCATTCCTCTAGCATGCCATCAGGCAGGCAAAGCAGCAGGTGCAGCAGCAAGCTACTCCATCCTTGGTGCTCACCTTCAGCCTCATATCACGGGCATGTTTCTCAAGCTCTTTGCGGAAGTCTTCCCGTGTTAGCTTGTCTAGATCCAGGATGGAGTGCTTCCACTCAATCTGCTCCACACTGTGTGGGTCATGGGACACACAGTGGCCCAGCTTCACCTTTTTAAGAGTGTGCCAGCAGCGGCGATATGCCTCCTCGAAGTCAAAGATGAGTTCGCTCAGTGTGCGGAAGACAGGAGCTTTGTACATGAGCTCCTCGCGGCGGCTGATGCCTAGTGCCCCATAGCGGCCTCCAAAGTTCACCCCCAGCACAATGTGTCGGAAGTAGTTCCCTGAGAAGTGGGTTTTGAAGCTGATGGGGAAACGGTCCAGTGTGGTCATGTTGTTGGTGAGGTAACTGACAGCAGCCACTGTTCAGGAAACAGCTGGTGATAACATTTTCTTGACAAAATACTGCCTGCTCAAACCCCTCCCAGCCTGCTCAGCAGTCTCACCACTGATTCAGGCATCACATAGGCATCATTTGTTCTCCAGATCAAGAGTTCAGCTCATTGCAAGCTGCCCTACTTTCAGCAGGGTCATGGGGAAACCAGAGTTGGCCTCTTCAACAAGACAGTCAGCAAAGGGAAGTGAAATTTGAAGGCGGCTCTGTGATGCAGAAGTTGCAATGCTAACACCTCAAATGTACTGTATCCCATTGCCCCCATAGTAATGCTGTAGCACTATTACTCTGCTTTTCTGTTCACTAACTACTATTTAACACACAAACCAAGGAACCTTCAGAAAAAACACACCCACCAAACTACCCTTCTGAACCATTCACTTGCCATCTCCGCCCCTCCAGGTGGCTTTGCCAATGCACATCAGGAATCTATAGCCTGAGTGACGTAGACTAAGCCTGGAAGATAGTTAGGAGAGATGTGTAAAGACAATGTGTGTCTAGAATTAGTAAAGGTACTGCCTAAGCTGGCAGGCAGTGTTAGACACAATAGCCAAGTGACATACACCAGAATTAGATGTTGGGAGGTTCCCTAATTTTAATGTAGAACACATGCAGGCAACATTGCAGTAGAGGAACAATGTTCTCCACAAAGGACTTCTTGACCTAACTCTACCTAATATTTTTGCCCCTTTTTAGATGTTCCTTAGATGCTTCATTTATCTTTTACTCCCTTGTATTGTCCATAGAAGCAGCATCCTTCCTGGGAAGGAGAAGCAACTTTGAAGAACTAGTTCTAATACTTCGAGAAAACTGCTTGGATTTAGATTTTATTGGCGGGGTTTTGGGGGAGAACTGGGGAGGGAAAACAAAGGGGTGTGAGGCTTGGCACCAGTATTAGCAGCAGCCTCAAAGCATCATAAGAGAGGAGAGGAGACCCAAGGATGGGCAGACATGCATAATTCCAAGAGAAAAAAAGTAGAAGAGACAAGGATGGACAGAGGAGACCCAAGAATGGACAGACATGCACAATTCCAAGAGGAATAAAGAGAAGACACAAGGATGGGCAGACTCATACAACTCCAAGAGGAAAGGATACATTCCCAGGATCACAGCTTCCAGGCATTTTATTGGCAGGGCCTCTTTGGTCATTTCTTTGGCCAGGTCCATCAGCCTGTAGAGTGGGACAAGGGAAGGATGAGGATAGTTAGAAAGCTTGTGCTATGCAAGTACAACCTTGAGCTGTTTTCAACTATATACCTAATGTAGGTTTGTAGGAGACAAGGTGGCCCACTGAGGACAGGGAACGGGAGAAAATGCCTTCTTTAGGAAGATATTAAATCCAAACCAGGTCTCTACCACACGCTGTTGCTGCTTTCAAGGAACTCCTTTTAAGTGAACTGCAGTGAAGCTGCCTACTAGGCCAACCTCTGTTCTCAGGGAGGTCATGTCACTTGGCTCAGTGAGTTCTGGATGCACACAAATGTGACTACAAGCAGAAGCCTTAAAGGACCAAGAGCCAGCAATGTTAGCCTCACAAGGTTCAAGGACAGTGAGGCCTCTAGTATCTGCCTTCTTCTCTGCTCTCATTACAACACAAGACATTTGGGGTCACATAAGTCTATGGGCTAGACCAATAGTAAGAAGCTAGTCTTGAGAGACTCTCAGTATGCTGGCCAAGAGAGTCAGTGAGAACCAGGTGCTTATCTCCAAGAACTTACAGGGCACAGCTCTTCCCAGAATCTGAAGTCAGAGAAATCCCTCTTCTCCTTCAAAGTATGAGTCTAGATTCTGCAAAAGCATTCAAAGGAGCTATGAATTTGGACCTATGAAGATATTTGGCTTTTAAGAAGCTTGTTTAGGGCAGGACCTAATTCCAGAATCCATCAGAAGTCTGTATAGATATATTCCAATTAGAAGCAGGCAGAATCTGGGCATCTTTGAAATATATTTACATTTAGTGATTTGTGGCAACAAAACCTACTTTTGTCCTTGAGAAAGGCCAGACACAGCTCTGATTAGCTGTGCCTCAAGCAACAGACAATAAAGCCATCTAAACTAGAAAGGAGCTGCAGTACTGGAAGCCCTGAGTGCCACCTATGTGTTGGCCAGGGGATGAAATTAAAAAAAAAAAAAAATAGTGGGCCTAGTAACAAGGCTTCAGCATTTTAAAGTGAGGATTAAAAGCTGCAGGGGCTGCCAGCACTTACCCAGTCAGAGGTCTGCTCTTCTTAATCTCAAAGAATTGTGTCCCAGTGTGATTGTACCTGGAGGCAAGAAGTCAAGGGCCTGGCAGCTTGGAAAGCAGAGCTTGAAGAAACCTGTCTGAAGATCTTCCATGTTACTTTGTCACAGCAAAGTCACGATCCCACAAATCTAACAGTGCAAGAAAGTCCCCACCTTCCTGTCCTGCACTTCTCCCATTTATAGCCCCTGTATTTATCTCTTGTCAATTCTTCTCTTTCTCCTCCTCACACACAACTTTCCAGTCCATTTCCCAAAGGTCCATGCTGACAGCACATGCTCTGCTCAGCTTTCCAGTTACCAGGGGAGAATAAAGTTTAATAAACTCTGCCTGCTTTGGTCTGCACAAAATCCACTGAGCAGTGAAACATTCCCAGTACCTTATTCTAAGGCTGACTGGGACCCAGTCCAGAGAACAATCACCTTAAATGGGCAAGAGGTGCCAAAAGTTCTGCTTTCTCACCTTGTTTTAGGGCTGAAGCCAAAGCTAGCTCTCTCTCTCAACAGTGATATTAGACTGTGCTTGCATGGCATATACCTGCTGTTCAGCAGAACAAAGATGAAGAAATCTGTTTCCCAGCACACAGTCCCACAGGCATCTCTGCATATAAAGGCACAGGATACCACAGAGGCACAAAAGCAAGGTGGTTGCCTGTCCTTTAGACAGCTACAGAGAAGAGCATTCAAGTAGGATGGCTTGAGCAGCAGTTTTTTCACCACCACAGCTCATCACTTTCTTAACAGTGAAGTGACAGAGTTTGTAGTCCATCTGAGACCTGGCACTGTAAAGTCACTGACTAGAAGGGTGAGTGGTGGGGAAAGGCCCCTGACAACATACTTATTTGTTACATGGAGTGAACAGGATCAGAAGATAAACTTGGTTAGAAAAGAAAAAGAAATAGAGCAACAAAACAAACCATCATCCCAAATCCAGCCTCCTGTTTTCAGGGGGTAAGTTTCAGTTCCCCATCAGCTACAATAGAATGAGCTTCTCTTCACAGGCAAAGAATGTCCCCTTGCTCCCTCTTCCTGAGTTACCATCCCAGTGGCTAAGGTAACAGTAAAGGATACTGAAGCTCCCTGATGTAGCGCTGTACAGCTTCCAGGCGCTCAGGGATGGGGGTGGATGGCTGGAATGCAGGCACACTTGGTATGGGAATCTGAAATGGGAAGCAGAACATAAATTGCTGCTTCCAAACACTTCCAGCTTCTTGACAAACTCAGTGGCACATAGCTACAGGGACTGTGTTCCTTTGAAAGCAGCTTTTTTTTACTGCCCAAAGTGGCAACACCAGGAACATTCCTCTGCTCCCTCACTGATCACTGGGAAAGGATTCGGAAGGATGTGTCACTGCAGAGCTGCAAGAGAAATTGTGAAGTGGTCCTGCGTTGGAAGAGTTAGATAAAATTAACTGACAAGGCGAGACAGGAAAGATATCACCTGAGGGAACTTGGCCTCATTTGAGTATGCAAACTGTAAGGCACAAAACAGAAATATAAGGAGAGAGGCAAAACGGAGAATGAGGTTCCACAAAGCTACTGGAGCATGTGACACACCTATAAGCAAGGATATAAAGGTCCCTCATTGCCTCCTGGCAACCCAGGTGAGTTAGGACTGACTAGGACACAAGACTTGACAGCATCATAACTCCCCTCTGCCCTGCAGTGCCCATTGTTTTGAATTATGTGTTGAGAGAATGACTGAAAGTTCACCATTCAGAGTGGTCTGCCATCCTGAGGCCTTATGGGTCCAGTCAGATGTTCCTCACCAGGGAATAACTGCACATTTGTCACCAGCTGAGGAAATGTGTCTAAGGAAAGAGAAGGGTTCGGTCCACAGGATGACTATAATGGAGAAGACAAATTTAGTGTGACTGACAAACTTGGAGAAACAGCCCTGCATTTTCCCTCTGAAGGATAGCTCATGGATATAGCCCTCTGATACCAAACTGCAGCTTTTCACAGCAGTTTGTTTTTAAGCATTTCAGATCCTCCCCAGATTTCCCCCAGAGATGGGCTATCTACAGGTAACAAAGCATAAGTCAGAACCAGATTGTCCCTTGGGCCTTCCACTGTGCTGTGCACAACTGCCTCTGATGGCCGTGGTTTTATAGCCAGTAGTGCTACTTAGCCACTCATCACCCTTCATGTGTGTTTCCCTGGCCACTCATTTCCATAGCTCCTTCTTCTGCCCTGAGTTGACACAAGTAACTGGTAAACCAAGTCAGGCACCTGAACCATCTGAAAGCAAAGCCAGCAAGCATGGGTAGTTTTCAGTTAGATCAGTTCTCTGCCTCGGTTTGCCACATGGCTGCACTCTGCTTGTGCCTGGCACAGCACAGGGGCCACAGACTGCTTAGCCTTGAGAGAGAGGCTGTTGCTGCCTCTGGAAATCATAATCTGTAAGTGTTTTTCAGTCTAGCTGCAAATGCCATCAGTAAGTAAACAATAAGCTAAACTCATTATCTATTTTCTCTCCCATGTTTTGACATTAAAAAAAAAACCAAAACCCGACAAGAAAAAAAACCCCAAACAAATCAGTAGCACTATTTGGCCACTGGTACCCGTTTCCCTGGCATCTCTTGGAGGTGGCAGTTGCCATCTCCAGTGTCTCCTTTCTGTACCCTGTGTAAAGAAGGCAGAGGCACTGGCTGACGCACTTGCAGGAGACAGCACAGGAGCAGATGTGAAAATGGGTTTGCTTATCCACAGCAAGAGCATGGAAGACTCCAGAGAGCAGCACAGGGATGGAGCCATCTCTAGAACCACACGAGCTGAGTCAGTTTGTGAACTGCCTGTGAGCTGACACACTGAGTCATAGGAAATCATTTCTAGGCAGAAACAATGAGAGGTAACAACCAGGGCAGCCTGACTAACTTTGTTTCATTTCTTCAGCACACAGATTTTCATGCTTTTTGAGTGGAAGCATTTGGATTAAGTGAATCTTAACTGCAGAGACTAATGATTCTGGATAGTTACTTCTCCCAGATCCTCTCTTACAGGCTCCTAGATCCTCTTTTTCCTAAAGGACTGTGCAACACTGAGACAGAGTAATAGCAACCAGTTCAGCAGGGGACTAGTTAATATAGAAGAGTCTCCTGCACCTCAAGTAATTAAACTGATGAAAGTACAGTGTGCTCTCTCTCAGATCTGGGCCTGCAGCCCAGACCGGGCTACAATTTCTTTTGCATCAAGTCTATAGCATTTTAATGGGGCAATAGAAACAGCAGGAGAGGAATAAGCTCTCCATCCCTCAGTTCCACACTGACAGGGTGGGAGACCCTAACACTTTGTACTTATCCAGCATCATTCACTGCAGATCTCAGAAGGGCTATAAATATTAGGTTGTCTTCACAATCCTCCAGAAACCAGAGAGGAATTTATTTGTAACACAAAAGATAGGAAGTCAGGTCTATTCTACTTTCCCTTCAGTTATTGTGAATGCTGAAGAGGGAGCTAGGAAAAGAGCCCAGATTTCCCAGAGCACAGAACTCTGCCAGGCTTAGCAGACGGACTGAACATATCCTTGGTCACTCATCACCTGTGTGGAGGGGTTGCATTGCCCTATTCTTAGATTCATGCAGCCAGCAGGCTGGCTGTATACATGGGGTTCAGATTCTGCTTTTAGAATGAGAGGAGCAGAGGTTTTCATGTACTAAGCAAGCCATGCTATACAAGAGACAAGGTAGATAGGAGTGAGGCACAGATAAAGCTCCACCCCGATCCATATCACAGAGGAGCTTTTTTGGACATCCTGTGTTAGCAAGTTTATTTTATGGTGCTTATATGCATCCAAGCACCTCTCTAATCTTCCTTTTGGAAGCCACATGGCAGCAATACCATTAGCCTAACTACAGAAACTGGATTTTTTCCCTTTCTTTAGAGCCCATTAGATGCAACTCTTCCTGTCTTTGCCCTCATCACAACCTCATTAAAAATCAGTAATTGCTCAGTGAGGCAAGCATACGCATCACTTTGTATTTCCAGTGTAGACCTGTTTGATGGTCCTTGCAGTTCCAAGCAAAGCAATACTCCACCCTGTTGTTTGAAAGGAAATGGCCTACAGAAAGGTGGCACTCTGAAGCCTAGCATGCATGGGCAGTTAACTATGCCCTGCCACCATGACCAAACTCACTCCATAATCATTCACCCCAAATCTACCAGAAGGAAATGGAGACCAGAGGAGACCTCTGAGCTCTCACACTGCATGGAAAGACACAGACCCCTCTGCAGGTGATCTGTGAACAATTTATAAAGCTTGATTACAGTTTCAGACAGTCATCATTTTGTGGTATTGTTTACTTTACGGACAATTGTTTTGAGAGTTGTTTTCCCCAGCACCCAATATTGGCTACTGTTTAAGGCCAAATGTTTCAGGGTGGGCTTCACTGTCCAATTCCCAACACCTAAGAAGGCCTTTTTGCCCTCCAGCACACAGACAGTTCCTGGCTTTTCAAAGGAACCAGCCCTGCAGAGTACACTCATCGCCTTAACTGGCATCTGTTGCACCAGTCATTCAAAGACATTTGATGGCAGAGACAGGTGGCCATATAAGCAGCACTCAAAAACACATCTCTAGAGGGTAAAAGGAGCTAGGGAAACAGAGCCTTCCATCCTTGCTGCTTTCTGTATCTCAGCATCCTCTCAGCCGTATGCCTGGTGAGTTTAGGAACAGGATCTCAAATTGCAGAGTGCTGAATAGAGTTTATAGATGCGGTTCCCAGAGGTGCTAGAAGATACCAAACAAACATAGCCCAATTTCACCTTTTATCACAAAAGCACATACAACTTGCATCTTCCTAACTTTATAGGCACCAAGCCTGTAAAATGAGAACAGGGAAAGTACTTCACATTAAGACCAAAACCAGAGACTGAACACTGTATTCCTCTCACACACAAGACTCTTGTTTGTGAGCTTTTCTTCCGTTTCCCTCACCTCTCCTGGACAAGTCAGCCCTTTTGGTCAGGAAATTAGTGTGTGTTCTGACTGATCTGAACCACGTTTGCAGCCTTCGTGCAGGCTCAGGACAAAGTCTGCGGAAAAGAAGGAAATCTGAAAAGGAAGTCTAATGGGGTTAGAATAGAGGCTGTAATTGGGATTCAAGATTTGCTCTGCTTGCTGCCACAGATGTCTAAAACTCTTCGCTGAATAAAAGGACGTTACATCACACACTTCCCCAGAGTTCCCCATGGAAAGCAGTACGTATTGCCTGTGCACTCACTATATAATATCATGTTCTTGCACACTTCAAACTACCTTCCCAAGGAGGTTAAGTTCTCGCTAAAAAAGCCCAAGCAGAAAAAAATTCATCTTTTTGTATTTGAATCTTCTCTTTCAGTGTGACGGGAATACTCTCATAACCCGCCAATGGAGCGACACACCAAATGTTTGCAGTCTTTTGTTCACAGGAAGCCAATGAAAAGGGGAGATTTTTCTCAGGCTGAGGTGCAAGACAGACAGCAACAATCACAAGAACTCACATGCAAATGTTTCACTATGGCACAAGAGTGAAAGATTAAGTGAAATGATCACCATTTCCTCTCATCGTAGAGTTCTCTGCAGGGAGGTCAGGAACATGGGTGTAAATCACACCAGACCCTACATCAGCAACAAGCTTCGTTAAGTATTCGGCAGTTCCTCCTAAACCTCTTCAGTGTCAAGAGACTCTTTTCTGACAGACAGTTCTGGGCAAGAATGGCTTTCGGTGTGGGAGACTGTATCTAAATCTAATTTCTCCTGGTTCAAAGGCTTACTCTGCCTGTCCCACTCTCCCTCCTCAAGTATTCTTCTAGCCTCTTCTAAATTTAACTCCTCTCATCTTTTCATCATTTATCCAGTCTTCCTCTTCAGGGCAATTTATCTCCCCTCCCGGGAGGCGCACACATTAGCCATCTCAAGTCTGTTTCCCAGCAAGGCCTCGGAAAAAGGGAATGCTGCTGGAGCGCCAGGACAGAGCCCCAGGACAGAGCCCCACAGACACCCTCCCGCACTCTGCAGTTGGACTGCGACTTCGCTTCCTGCAAGAGCATCTCCGAGGGCCCTTTTCCGGAGGGATCAATCTCGAGCTGGGGAGCTCGACCTTCCAGCGGGGCAGGCGAGCGACCCCTCCCTTCTCGATGCCATTTCCCCTCTTCCCTCCGTACGGCCGGCATGGGACGGCCCGGCCTCGCCGCTGGGCTCCCGTGCCACAGTAGCGCCGGGGGATGGTGTGCGTCTCACCTTGGGCAGGTCGGCGGCGCCCCGGATCCTCTGCGCCACCCGCTCCCCCTCGGGGTGGATCCTGCCCACATGCCGCCACATCCGCTCCCAGGTGGGCTCGTCCACGGGCAGCCCGCCGCGGTTGACGAAGAAGGGGACGCCGCCGTCGCGGAGATCCTCCTCGCCCTCCTCCTCCTGCTGCTCCTCGTCCCGCGGCGCCGCCGCCGCCGCCTCTCCGGAGGGGGGTTGCCTGGCGGCAGCCGTGGCCCCACCACTCCCCGGCATCGGCATTGCCGCCNCTCCCCTCCGCTCCGCCCCGTGCCGGGCAGCGCGGGGTCCCGCGGGCCGCGCCGGGCGCCCACCGGCGTGCCCGAGGCCGAACTGTCCCTGGCGGGGATGCTTCTGCCCAGGGACGATAATGCGGCTGCGGCAGGGCGATAAGGGCGCCGGGGCGCGAGCGAGCAGTGGAGGGAGGCGGGGCCGCGTGGGGCGGGGCCGGGCCACGAGGCGGCCGCTTAACGGTTGCGGTGAGGGGCAGCCGGGGCCTGTGCGTCTCTGCCGCTCAGGGGGCGTAGGTGGCCGAGCCAGGCGGCTGGAGAGGTGGCCCTGCTGGGCGGTAAAGCCCTGCCTTAAGCAGAGTGCAATTCCCTGTAGAGGAAGCTCTGAGGGACGGGACGGGTGAGATACACGATCAGGTACAAAGCAGTAAGCGGTGAATTGGGATGTGCCGTCATGTGGACTTTATCCTTCAAGATCGCTTTGTGACACTTGATAGACTCTCCCCAGACGGGAACTGCGCTGCTACAGGTAGTAAGTCTCCTGTAAGTCTACTGTAAGTCTACAGGAGAGGCCCAGCAAGGCCTGGAAAGAAACAAAGCGGTCTGGAGGTGCACCACAGGGTGCTGTGCTCTGGTTCATGGTCTAGCTCTCTGTTTCAGGCCTCTTAACACTACTTTGAGGTATACAGCTTTGATGGGAGGTTCTCTACACAGCACAGGCTATGTGGAGGCCTGTCCTGTGTTCCTGTTGCAACGGTGTTGAAATGGTGGTGTCCTCATCCATAAGAGCCATGCTGTGTCATGCCGTGGAGAGGACTGCTGTGTGTTTTCTTGCCTCCCTGTGATACCAATCCATTTTGAAAGCTCTCACATAAGGGTAAAACATAATTTAAACACAAAACAAATGGGTACAAAGTAGCATATCAGCTGCTGAAGATCCTGCTGAAGGACATCTTGAAATGCAACTATTTAGCACTCCGAACAAATGGCTGTTGTTCAGCATCAGCGTGGGGAATGAGGGAATAAATCCTTCCTCTGGTTGCCATGGGACTTGATATGTCCTGATAATGACAAGACAAGGGGCAATGGGTTTAAACTGGCAGAGGGGAGATTGAAACTGGATGTTAGGAGGAAGTGCTTTACAGTGAGGGTGGTGAGGCACTGGCACAGGTTGCCCAGGGAGGTTGTGGAGCACAGGATCACCTAACGTGACCTTTGATCACGTTGGGTGATCCTGTGCTCCACAACCTCCCTGGAGGTGGCGTTCAAGGCCACGTTGGATGAGGCCTTGAGTGACCTGTACTAGTGGGAGGTGTCCCTGCCTATGACAGAGGGTTGGAACTAGATGATCCTTGAGGTCCCTTCCACCCTTACCATTCTATGATTCTACAATTGGGAACTCCCTTTAGGGAGTCTGGCACAGGATTTCAGAAAGAAATGCCCCTTCTTCTGAAATGCTCCATGAACAAATGCTCACATGAGTTCGTTTCTGAGGGCAAAGTACTTGAACGTAACATCTCCGTTGAAGTCAGCACTGCCCAAATTGCTGAAAGGTTGATTTCCCGCCAGGAAAGTTAAACTGAATGCATATCTCTGCTTCTGCCTTCCAAACAAGTAACCAGCAGTGCTTCATGCAACCTGCATTAACTTCTGTAATACTTAATACTTCTGGATGTTAGGAGGAAGTTCTTTACAGTGAGGGTGGTGAGACACTGGCGCAGGTTGCCCAGGGAGGTTGTGGAGCACAGAATCACCCAACGTAATCTTTGGTCACGTTGGGTGATTCACTGCTCTACAACCTCCCTGGAGGTGTTCAAGGCCAGGTTAGAGGAGGCCTTGAGTGACCTGTACTAGTGGGAGGTGTCCCTGCCTGTGCAGGGGGTTGGAACTAGATGATCTTTGAGGTCCCTTCCAACCATACCATTCTATGATTCTATGACACTACTTAAACATTGAGTTTATATTAAGTCTTAGCCCTGAAGAATTCCACCTATAGCTTTTAACTGAAGAAATACAGCTGCATATAACCCCCAGACATCAGTAACTCTGAAATTTAAATGGATATGGTAGTTGTGGGAAAACAGCTGCTGGAGAGTTCTCTCATAAGGAAAAGGCATGGAGGAAGAAGACCTCAAGGAGCAGCGAAGTTTCATTTATTAAGAAAGAAATTAGAGGAATTACATTGTTTACTACTCATCCCATCCCATGTAATGGGGAAAACTGATTATAAAGGGCATCCTCCTGAAGCGATGAATTTAAACCCTTGAGAAAGTGAAGGAAATCCAACTCTAAACAGTGTAACACTGTTTAGCTGTGGTGCAATCCAAACTCCTGTCAAATATGTGTTTGCCTCTATAGCTGCATGCTCCTGGAGCTTAGGAGACTGGTAACAGGGTATGTACATATACTGCAAGTGGTCTTTGGCATCCTCCCCCTGAAGTACCAGTCTCCCTGAGCTCTACATCACTACTAACATCATGTAGATGGTCATACCATTATGGTATCTTCCTTTTCTGAGCATAGTGGATATTCCTATTGTTCCCCTTTTATAACCAGCTTGGCTGATACAGCTGAAGGCTGTGCAGCCATCCAACAAGACTTGGACAGACTGGAGAGCTGGGCACAGTTGAAGGTGTCCCTGCCTATAGCAGGGAGTTGGAACTAGATGATCTTTGAAGTCATAGAATCATAGAATCGTAGAATCATAGAATGGTAAAGTTGGAAGGAGACCTCAAGGATCATCTAGTTCCAACCCCCTGCCATAGGCAGGGACACCTCCCACTAGTACAGGTTACTCAAGGCCTCATCCAACCTGGCCTTGAACGCCTCCAGGGAGGGAACAGCCACAACCTCCCTGGGCAACCTGTTCCAGTGTCTCACCACCCTCGCTGGAAAGAACTTCCTCCTAACATCCAGTCTAAATCTTCCCTCTGCCAGTTNAGGTCCCTCTGGATGGAATCCCTGCCCTCTAGCAAGTCGACTGTGCCACACAGCTTGGTGTCATCTGCAAACTTGCTGAGGGTGCACTCAATTCCTCTGTCCATGAAGTCCCTTCCAACCTTACCATTCTATGATTAAACATGTGCTTCTGTACTAAATAAGGATTTTCTCTTGAATGGGGACCTGGAGTAGTGTTGCTCTATCCCTTCAGTAAGGTTTTCAGTCTTTGCCTTTTGTCTGTGAGCAAGTGCAGATTGAAAGAAACTGACTCCTATCTAAAAAGGCAGCACAGCCTGTGACAGGAATCACTCTACAGCCTCTGAGTGGACACATTTTCTAAGCACAGTTTATACCCTCCCCTGTCCTTGGTCCCGTCTTCCCCAGCGGTCCCCAGTTCCCCTACAGACGCAGGATTTGAAGTAGGGCTCATGTGATGGCAGTGCCCATGCATGTTGGGGGGGCTCATCATCTGCATTTTGGTTGAGTGGCAGACACATCTCCAGTAACAGCTCTAAGGAAAGGGTTTTAAATGCTTCTTTAGAGCTCTTTTGCCTCTTTTGGCTGAAACTAAGTGCAGCTATCCTTAGAAGCAAGGATGCTGGCTTTTATTTTTGTGTTCCTGTACTGATTCATGGCTGTTCACACTGCCTCCTATACCTTAGCTTTTCTATCTGTAAGAGGGCAATGCTAATAACCCTGGCTTGCAGCCAGAGATTTTGTAAAGATTAGTTTGTGTGTTTGGTGCATTAAGAGTTATTATTTTCTAAAAGTTAAATTGAAGTGTTACAGTAGGAGTAACATACAATCCTTGTATCTTTAATGCCTTAAAATATATTGTCAGATCTGGGTTGGAGGAAATGTATCAGATGATGATCATCAAGCCTCAAAATAAGGTTTGTCAGGGGATTTTTTGCTTCAGTTATCAATTAGTTGTCAAGCCTGTCCCTTCCTTCTGGCTATCACTTTAAATAATTTGGCAGCAGAAAGAGATCAGTATTTTAAGGCAATAATACTTTGCTTAGCTGGGACAGAATAGAACACAGCCATGCTGAGTGAGCCAATCTCTGCAGGGGGCACTGAACCTAATGGAGGTGACAGCAGAAGACAGAGATTTGGCTGCCTCTAGTGTTTCCTTGTCTGCAAATGTTGTTACCTGTGGCAGGCTGTGTAATGGACATTAATCACTGCTGCTTCTTTGTGGAAGGAGATTATTGTGTCTAGGTCAACGTGATAGCCAAATCCTCCATTGTCTCAAACAAGGTGTGACATACCTGGTCTTGAATAAGACAGGGTGATGGCCTTAATAGCTCTGGAGGAGAGCTGCTGGCTTAAGAATGGAGAGAGATAGTTTCTGCAGACAGGAGTTTCCTCTTTAAAACCATGTGTAACTGACAGGCATTGCCCTGCAGAGGTCTAGTGCACATCATAAAAGGAGCACAACTTCTGGGGTCCACATATTGCATCTACCACAGAAGACTCTGGTGGGATGTATACCCACCACTGAAGGACTTGAATCCAAGAAGTGGTGATATCTGTTTGTTTGTTTTGTTTTTTTTTTCCCCTCTGACTTCTTAACTCTCTCCTTTTCCCTCTCCTTTCCCTTCTCATTTTTCTTCTGCTCTGGTCCATTACCAAGAGTTTTTATTGGCTCTAATAAACCTAACTCATCAGCCGTGTGATGTTGGTTTGCTTTAATTTACTCTAAAGGAATTTTTGACTCTTAGTCTGAGTTCTCCTGTTAACCTGGGTTGGTTCAGGGCACCAGGTTGTGACAATATGTTAGAAAAAGCTTTCCATAAGGACACTGACAAACTGGAAACAATGACCTCAGCAAAATATGGAACCCATCTTGTTGAAAAGTTTCAAGCGTTGTTCATCAGCCCTCAGCCAGGAATTATTACAGTGGGACTTAAGGGGTTTTTTCCAACCTAAATGATACTATGATTTAGTTAGAGCTGATCCTGGTTTTGGGAGGAAGGGGAAGAACATATATGACCTGTTAAAATCACTGGTGGCCCTTTCTTTTTTGCCTGAAAATGAGTGGCCTAATATATTTGGCACAGAAATCGGGGAGTTTTTCCAGATCTGAAGGGCTCTCTAGAAGGCAAGCTCAAGTGCTTGAGGAATGACTCGCTCATCCCAGGAATGACCCTTGCTCATACAAACAGCCTCTTGGATTCAAGTTACTGCACTTATATGAGACAAATAGTGCATATCAGGGTAGAACATCAGAGCAGAGTAGCTTAATGGAAGTTTTCTTTTTTTACACATTAAGGGAACTACCCTTTTCAAGTGTTTGATTTTGTTTGTTTAAGTTGCTTTCATTGGAGATAGATGGTTGAAATTAATCTTTCAGGTTGTGTTTTTAATTTGTGTGATGTTTCCTTTATCTGTGTTTATTTTTCTCCAGCTTACAACTGTACTGCCTTTAGCCTGTTCATACAAATGTCTTTATGTGCAGTGAAATTCTCTGCTGTGCAGAAAACCCTGATGAGATCACTATGCTACTGGGCAGTGCGCACATGCTGCTGTAGATCTTTGCCCCTAATTCTGCTCCTGCTTTGACTCTGATCAGAGCTATCTCTGAAGATAACAAAGCTTCAGTTATTTGATTGCAAAACTGATGTAAACTTTAGTCTGTCTAGGAGATTTATTGGCATAGCAGTGCTGGAATAGCCCTATTCTGTGAGCAGCTGACTAAGAATGACTAAGACACTGACTCCACACATTTTCCTGTTCAGATGCAGTTATATCAGTTATTTTTCCTGTGTATGTCAGATCTAAGACAAAGGAAATTTAGGTCCAACTTCTGTATTTATCTTCCTTTATCATTGGCCTACTGAGTTATCACCTTGTGGCATGTCATTCTCTCTCCAGTCTGTCAGATGGTTGATACACCTGACATGCATCATCCAACACATGGAGATCCATGCAATGGATCTCAAGAAGGCTGAAAGGTTAGAACTTGTTGGAATGAGGAGAAGACTGTAGATGGTGATCAGAACTTTACAACTGGATCTTTTAATTTGAAGTTTCTAATGTGTTCTTAATAAGTCAGCTTGTTTAAAGAGACTTGGAGAGGGCTTAGACATGGAATTTCAGTGTTGGAAAAGAAAGGAAACAGCCCATTGTGTGTAAGACCAAAAGCTAGAGTTTTAGATTGTGTGCAGAACTGGTATCTGAAGATTTATGGATTTATGCCTCCAAATAGGGAACATAAAAAGCCCACTGATACCTGAATCACAAGTGAAAGAACTGGAAGCAGAAATGCCTTCTGAACTTCAGCTATCTCCTTCAGAGAAAGACTGGTCTCATATCAAACTTCAGTGAAATTAATTTGAACAACTAATAGGATTAAGGTATTCTAGTAACTTAATAAGGGCTTTATTTTCTGAAGGGAGTGAAAAACTCAGTTTTAGGAGGTGCTAAAGAGTTAAAAACTTTTTTCTATGCGAATACTGAACAGACATAGCTCAGTTAAAACCCAAATTATACTAGCCAAAAAAATAGTGGAAGATAAATTGAAATTAAGTATACCTGATTTAAAAGTTTATTATTTTCTCCAGTGATCTTTTGGATAAAGCTGGAAGGTTGTGGCTGCTCCCTCCCTGGAGGTGTTCAAGGCCAGGTTGGACGAGGCCTTGAGTGAGTGTACTAGTACTAGTGGGAGGTGTCCCTGCCTATGGCAGGGGGGTGGAACTAGATGATCTTTGAGGTCCCTTCCAACCTTACCATTCTGTGATTCTATAAGATTCTTCTATCTTAATTTCCTTTCTGTCTATCTGAATTTTTTTTTTCCTAGAGGTGATGGGGATCCAGGCTACTGTCCCCTCAAACCTTTTTCCTATTTTACACTGCTACAGAATAGACTGATTTAACTTGAACCAAAAGAATGAACACACCAACACATAGGGTATTTATTTAGGCTTTAGAAAGAACTGCTGTCAAATCTCAGTGATGCTTTATGTGAAATAGAAATTTAAATGTGAATTTCTCTCACCCAAACAGGTGTGTTGACCTTGGGCTACAATGCAAGCCATTCTAATATGGGTCATAGTGAGCATTCAGTTATACATTCAAATGACACACTTCCAAACTAGCCACCTCAGGAACTTAAGTGGAGCTTTATGTTCAACTTCCTGTGCCAAGTGTTGTCATGGATGTGGTTTGAACTGAAGACTATGTTGTCAGTACATTCTACAATTGATGCCTCTCTTATTTTGGTTTGATGAGAAAATCCTTCTTGAACCTGAGTAGCCTTTCTTTGCAGAAATTTATTTTTCTTCAAGAAAATCCAATAAACTGGCATTTCCCCCCCCCCATTTCTTGAGCAAAGTCAAATTGGTTCTGTGCAGGTTTTCTGTTCACAGGTTGGTCCTTAGTGTTTGCAGTCTTGGATTGTCATTTAGTGGTAATACATGTTGCTTTTTTCCTGAAGCCTGGGATAAAGTTACTGCAGCAAAGAAACTTCCAAATGCCACATGGGTTTTAGAGATCTGTGCTGCACTCCCTCCTCTCTGGTACTCTGTTCTGTCCCCAGTTTTCTTGTTTGTATGCCTGCAGCATCCTTACAAAACATGAAAGTGCTACTCTTCTTGTTCTGCAAGAGGAGAAATAAGATGACTTCAGCATGTGCTTTCACTGTGGGTGAAAAGACACCTGAGCAGGCTCTGTGATCAGTGATCTCAATCAGCAAGTTCAGTGGAGTGAGGCATGTAAAAGTTTTAGAACCACCTGCATGCAATGGTGTCTGAATGTACCAGTGCTGACTTTGTTTCCTACTGGTACAGCAGTGCTGTGCCACCTGTGATTCCTGGCTTGGGAATCTGCAGCTCAGAAAGCTCTACATCATTCTCTGCTGTGAGGTGTAAACTTGTCCTGAATGACTTGTCCAAGACCACATAGGCTGAGCAGGGACTTAATTTGAGCTTTCTCCTAAGCAGCAAGCCAAACTTCTTAATTTCTAGGCTACATAAATTGTAAATGAATAAAATTTCTGTGCATCTGGAAAGACTTTTAAAATATTTATTTGGGAAGTGAGTTAATTCCTGTAACAGGATTGCTTTGAAGGGAGCTGAAAAGGATTGGTTGGAATGGGATTAGTTATGGTAAGAAAATGCTTAGTTTGTTTTTCACTATTGGAAATGCAAATAAAATGTTGATGGATCAGACTTCTATCTTGCTTTTCTTTATGGAAGTTAGTGCAGGAATACATCAATCTGCCCTACTATGTCATAGACTGAAAGGAATTATTTAAACAATGTTAATGTTTGGGTTTTTTTGCAAAAAAGGGTTTATCTCTGTTAATAAAGGGTGCATTCTTTTTTCAGTCTTAATCTGGTTCTTCATTCCATCTCCTGCTCCCCCAGCCCCATTACTAATTCATAGTCCCATTGTGCCAAACTTGATAACTGACAACAGTGTGAAGGTGGTGTTATTTTTTGGTGCCTTGTGGTGTGGAAGCATTTTCTTGTTTACACAGTGCATTAGTCAGTGGTGTTCTATCCTATCTTTGAAAACATGGGAAGTATGAAGAAACTGGAGTGCTGGTAGGTACTGCTATGGTGTGTTCCTGATGCCAAAATCTGACTTTTTTTTTTTTTCCTTAGCAGTAACTCCAAATGCAGTTTCGTTAAATAGAATTCCATTAAAATTTCTTACAAGGGGGAAACAAGGGGGATCTCTGACTGAAAAGTGGAAAAGCTTGTGGAGAGAACNCTCTTCCAACCTTGCTTATACTGTGATACTGTGTGCGATACCTTTTCAGAAAGTGTTGCAGGAGTCAGGAGCATTTTCTTCTCCAAACTAAACCTCTGCAAACTGTGGAGTTACACACTGAAGAAGGAAAGGACCATAGGGGCTGCACTAGTGTCTGAGTTGGCACTTTGCTCGAGTTCAGGAGCATCTGTGCACTTCCTATTTGTTTAAAAAATACTGAGTTTTGAAGACCTGAATATAACCAGGTTGATGCAGGGCCACACACAGATTTAACCATTCAAGCTGAAGATGCTCAGCCAAGGTGGCTTATAAATGCGACCTTTATTCTTGGCTTCTTTCTCCAATCTATTTGCCAGAAGTAAAGCAGAGTCCCTTAAGAAAAGAAAATGCACTTCCTAATATGAAAGTGATTTAGAATGCAGCTTTGCTTTACCAATATCTCAATCTTTCCTCTTGGCTTCCTTCCTGCATGTCTTATTGTTTAGAGTGTTCCAGATCTACTGGAACTCCAGATTGAGCTGGAATAACCTGAACCCCTCAAACCATGACATTAGGAAAGGTGGCACATTAGGATGCCAAGCAAGGACAAGGAAACAAAGCACAGGAAGTATTCTGAAGTGAATCCCAGCCAAATTACAAGTCCAGCAGTATCCTTTAGTAATTTTGCAGTGCCCTAGTTTGCTGAAATCTACTAATCTCCTAGTAAAGAACTTTTGTGTTACATTTTTGGTGGGCACTCTATTGAATGTACTTGATCCAACACAGAACGCAGAGAAGAGAATTTGCTTTGGAGGCAGCGTTTGGGTCATGAGAACAAAATGGGAGGACTGACATCTAGTGGCTACTAATGAAAATGTACATAATTAATTATCTCCCGACCCAGGATAATTAAATGTAAAACAAATTCTAATACATGGCCTGAGATTCACTTAGAATTTGTAAAACCTGAAATTTAGAGAATTTCTGATCAGTTTAAGCTTCTCTGTGCTGTCAGGCTCAGATAAGCAGGGGGTTGCTTGCCTAATGGCTGATGCCAAGGACTGAGTTTGAAATCTGATGCCAAGGCATGGTTACTCTCAACACATTCTAAGGTCTTCCTGTTTCTGTCCTTCATTCCATTGTTTGTTTTTAGGAATATTTGTATGTGGCTATCCTTTCCCAAATCCAGAATGACTTTAGGATCATACGATTTATTTTTTCTTTTTAGGGTGTTGGAAGGAGACCATCTCCTGAATAACTTAGTTGTGAGTTAAAAATTATTTGAAAATAACTGTTTTCTTAGGTTGAGCACCTGTTTTTCTCATTTATTGCTCTTGGTGTTAGAAGAGTTGACAATGCTCATTTCTACTGGGAAGGATTCTAGTCTTGGACTTGACTTCTATCATACAGCTCAGGCCTCTGCTAGCCCAGGCAATTTTATTGAATGGATTCTGTCCAGGGGTACAGAATGGATTACACTGGTGTAATGGTTTGGGAGTTCCCCTCCCCCCCCCTCCCCCCACTTTGTAAAATCACCCAGACTAGACTCAGCTGGCTGGAAGTTAAGGACTGAAGCTCTATTTACAGCTTAGCACAATATATAAGCAGATATATACACAATAGACAGGAATAGTTACAGAAATACACAAGTTAAAGGTAATACAGATACAGAAACACAATTCCCCTCCCAGAAATCAGAGTCCCCAGCAGGGGCTCCCAACCACCCTTCCACCTTCTCCCCACCCCTCTACCTTACCCCAGGGTTTGCCTTATGCACAGGGTGAGTTTGGAGGATCAGCCAGGGAGGGTTAGAAGCAGAGTGGTTAGTTAGGTTAGCAGAGAGGCTAGCAGACAAAACCTGCAGCTAGAGAGAGTGAGACTCTCTGTCTGTGTTATCTATGTTTGTGTCCTTGTTCTTACACATCTCAGCAAGCCTATGAGTGAAGCAGACATCACCATTGTTTGCTTTTCACAGCCTATAATCTATTTTTTTTCATTAATATATTCCAATTAGCCTCAAACCAGGACAACTGGTGTGATGCCTGATGAAGGAAATGGGTGGGTTTAATAGGTTCTTTCCTGTTGTAATTTCCAGGGACTCATTTTTGAGGCTACCAGTGTAGACCACTGTAACTGATATTGTTATCAAACACCTATGGACAAGTTTCAGCTGTAGCTCCCATTGAAACAGGAGATAGATAAAATTCCTATCTGAACTTCAGGGCAGTGCTTAGCTTCTTTTGTTATACAACAATGTATTCTCAGGTTAAATTTGAAAGGCCAAGAAAGAAGCTAATATATGGCTCTATTTTTTAGATCTTAGTAATGAAAAATGTGCCTTCCTGTTGGCCTGGCAGACTTCAGTGGAAATGGAAACAGACATGTCCTCAGATTTGGGAGAGGAGTGGGCTCCACTGAAATTAGATCAGCCCCTCTCTTCTCTGAATTCCTAGAAAGTCATAACTGTATTCAGAAATCTTTACTGCCTGTCCACTATAGTAAGAATGGTCAAATTTAGACTAGTTGGGCCAGTAATTAAAGCAATATGGCAAACTCTGTGCTCCAGAAGGCTTTTGGGATTTACTATATATAAATACATATGTTACTGTGGAAAATCCTGGGAAAAGAGGTGGCATTTAACACCTAAGATGAGCAGTAACTGCCAATCTCTTGGGTCTTGTGAGATTTTAACTGGGCTTGGCTAAATCTAGCTTACTTTGGCCAACTTTTGTTTCCTTTCAGTTCTTCAGGGGTGCAGAAATGGAGACAGAAATGTAAAGGAGGGTGTGGTACACATGCTGTGTGCATTAGTAGCATATCCATCACAGCTGTGGAGTCTGAAAGGAAAAGGAAGGAAACAGGTGATAGCTGTTGTGCTCAGAGGAACTCAGCCTGGTTTTGACCCGTAGTAAATGATAGATTTTTTTTTTCCCCTATGCTTTCATACTGTGTGAAAAGGAACAGGCTTGCCATTGTTAGATGCCTCCTTTACGAAGCCATGAGGTGAGCTCATTTGGTGAAGGTTTTGTGGAGAAGTTTATAGCAGAAGAGGGACAAAGCCTCGTGAAGTCATTGAGTTCCTGTGGAACAGGGAGCGTTATAGACAGGAGCTGCATGTAGTGGGGAACTGCTGTTTTTCAAACACTTCAGTAGTTACAGCTACTGGGATAAGACAGAAACAATCTGGGTTGATGGAAAGCTCAACATGAGCCTGAAGTGTGTGCATGCAGCCCAGACAGCAACTGAGTCCTGGGCTGCATCAAGAGCAGTGTGGGCAGCAGGGCAAGGGAGGGGATTCTCCCTCTTTACTCTGCACTTGTCAGACCCCACCTGCAGCACTGTGTGCAATTCTGGAGCCCCCAGCACAGGAAGGAGATGGAACTGTTGGAGCAGGTCCAGAGGAGGCCACGAAGATGCTCAGAGGGCTGCAACAGCTCTGCTGTGAGGACAGGCTGAGAGAGTTGGGGTTCTGCAGCCTGGAGAAGAGAAGGCTTTGAGGAGACCTTAGAGTAGCCTTC